>CABHPP010128964.1:9941-38425 GCA_902168425.1 Peromyscus attwateri | reverse complement strand
TATATATATATGGGAGCCCTACCCTGTTCAAATATTAAATATGATAGTTTGGGGTGTGTGTACTTTCAGAGGTAAAATTAGAAGAGATATCACAACAGATCACTAATAAATGCTATAACCTTAAGATATAATCACCAAGAACATTACATATATACATATGTCTAAGAGTTTAGCATCTCAAGTTGAGGACATTAACTAGAAACTTCTGGATGAAGTAAAAGCAACAAGGATCTAACTAGTATCATTTAAAAACTGTAGATTGCCCTTCTGCTTGTGTGTTGGGCATCATACAAGAACCAGGGCGCAGGGAAGAATAGTTTGAGCCCAGACACTGTGTATTTATTCCCATGTCTCGCACTAGCAATCCCCAAAGTCTCCCTGTGTTTGCACTGTGATTGGGCTAGTCACTTGTGTAGTCTCAGAGTTGAGTTCAAACCCATCACATTTTTGTTGTTGTTAACACTTGGTTTCTGCTCTTATATCCCTACACAGAACTCAATGGTTTTGCTGATTTTTTTTTAAATCTGGGGTTTCCAGCAGGGAGAAAAGCAGTGCTTTCCAAAAGGTTACACATTCATGCATTATGCACTTTAGAAAAGATGTAGGTACAGACCCAAGTGCAGGAGGTAACAGAGTTCAAGCTTTGTGAGGTCAAGGGAAACACCCAGGACACATGTGTTAGACAATGATCCAGCAACTGATTTGATACTCATCAGTCTATGTGCAAAGAATAAATGGGGAATACCCAGAACCCATCCTGTAAGTGACTCCACACGCTCCAGCAGAGAACCTGGAAAATATCCAGGGATCTGCAAAGAGCAGAATCTAGCAACCTTAGAGACTTGCCTCTAACTGCAATTCACACTCAGCTTGGCTTTTATTTTTAAACAAAGGGAAATTTTAGTAAAAAAAAAAAATTGAAAAGCAGAGGAAAAGGAAGTATTTCATTAAAATTGCTTTTCTCTTAAATGTTAAGTAGCACAAAACTGTACTTGGACATGGTCTAAAACAACCATGGTTGTATTTTTAATGGTATTTAACTTTTTAATGCTCGAGGTATTTCATCTAATACTTGATGAGTTGATATACTTCTTCATGAAATGAATCTCAGAACTCTGAGGAGAGATAAAAGACCACACTTGCCATTTCATTTGCTTGGTTTGTGGCTTCACAATGTCAAGTGGTAGGACAGAGGACTATTGAGACAGAGGGAGAAGGTTCCTGAAGCTGAATGGGCTGGAGACCATGGGAAGCAGCCAGAGTGACATCTGTCCCCTGACTACCGTTATAAAAACCTAAGTCAATACATGACACTCTCCAGTTTTAACACCTTGAATTCAGATTGTCTATTGTGCCACATGACTTGACCCTTGCCTTTCTCCCCCTTGCTTAGTTGGCTGCCTGGCTTCTTGCTTATCTCAATAATATAAAATTCCTTCCCACCCCAGGCATTCTCATACTCTCCTCTCTATTTGGCTCCCCCAAATCTTTCCTTCTTATTTGACTGACAATCGCTAAAGCACACACAATCTAATATTGTTCACATTTTTTTTTAGCACTTCTCTCTGTCTGAAATTCTATTGGTTCATTTTTTATACTTTTTATACTTTTATACTTGTTCATTTTCTTTCTCTCTAACTACAACACAAGCTGAAATCAGAATACTCAATTACCCTTGAAAAATTAGGAAACCATAAGAGGCATAAATGACACAAAAATTGCAGCAAGGATAATGAGCTAAGAATAAAAAAATATGTGTAACTCCTTTGGTTGAAGGACATAGAGAAATCAACTTAAACTGAGCTGGAAGTTTCCTTCCTGCTATCTAGCTTATATAGGACCAGAAGGTGCTATGCAGGCTGCTGGGGAGGAAAAGTCATCAAATGGTATTACCAGCCCTGAAGGCTAGGATGTCAACATTCCAGGTAAGATTCCTGCAGGTACAATAGTGGTGTGTTATGGGTGTATCTAATTGCTTTCTGATCAGATTGGGGACCCAATCCACAGGAGGGAATTCGTGTCGAGTACTATAAAGCTTGTCAAAATTCCATGGCTGAGGAGGTCATAGGACCTAGTGGAGAAACCTGCTACTGTTGATCTGGTCAACTCACACAGTGTCTGGATTCATTACTTTGTTGTTGCTGTGATAAACACTATGACTGAGACAATTTATGAGAGGAGAGATTGGTTTTGGCTTATGGTTCCAATGGATAAGAATCCATCATGGCAGGGAGGCATGGCAGCAAGCAGCAAACATGGCAGCAGGAACCAGAAGATTTAGAGCTCCTACCTTAAACTATAGTTAAACACAGAAAGAGCTAACTGGAAGGAGGGCAAGGCTTTAAGTTCTCCAACCTTTCCCCAGTGACATCCTTCTTCCGACCAGACCACACCTCCTAAGCCTCCCCAAACAACACTGACTAAAGAACAAGGTTTCAAATATCAGAGCTTATGGGGGACATTCCCTGTTGAAATCATCACAATGTCAGACTGCCTTCCATATGGTTATATTTACAAAACAGTTAGTGCTGACCTCAACCTGGTGTCAGAGAAGCTCCTGTTAATGTGCAGACCCATAACTTGTCAAAGCGCTGAGAATAAGGAGTTTTCAGCAATAGTTCTAGGAGGGACATCCCCTCCAAAGCTCCTGGAACATCATGGAAGAGGACATGGAAAGACTATATATGCTGGAAGATGGGAAGGAGTTCTGTGAGACAATGTCTTTTCTAACAGCATGATCATTTGTGATGGCTAATATTGGTTGTCAAGTTGACTGGATCTGGAATCAATTAAGAGACAAGCCTTCAGAGTGCACCTGTGAGGGACTCTCTAAATTAACCTAATGGTTATCTGATGGTAACCTTAAGGTTAGCCTCTGAGGACAGTCAGCAAGGGATTTTGATTACATTAATTAAAGTGGGGGACATACCATCCATGTAGGTAGCAGCCTGCTCTAAGGAGGTGGGTGGGAAAGGCTTTTTTGCTCCTTGTCTGCTTACCTTCATGGTCCTCTGACAAGTTTACCTATTCTTCAGCTACATTGCTGCTGCTGATGACTCTGCATTCCTTTGCTGATATCAGAACTTCTTCTGGCTTCCAACATGGACTGAAGACAAACGACTCTTCAAGAATCCTTAGGGTCTGCAGCTCCATATTGGAACTACTGAGACAAACAGTCTTATGGACTGAGTAGTTGTCAGATTCTTAGTCTCTGCAGTGTCAAGACAGCCATTGTTGAACTACTCAGACCATATTGTGTATGCCAATCTAATGAATCTCCTTTTCATGTATATTCCTTCTATTGATTCTGTTCCTCCAGAGAACCCTCACTAACTGGGAGGAGGGGGTCATTTTTCAGTAACAGAACCCCTGGCAAACCTCCTACCCATGCGCGTGCAAGTAACAAACAAACAATATGAAATAGAAGAGAACTTACTGGAAATAAGAAGGATTCCAGTGGAGTGGGATGAAAGAGGGCAATACAGGGTGAAAGGAACAAAAATACATTATATACATGTCTGAAATTGTCAAAGAATAAAAAACGTCAATTACAAAATAAAACTATATGTAAATTAACTAACTATAATTACCTATATAAGGTAGAAAAACAAAACATTCCAGAAGCTGTAGTAGCAATCTAGACAAAGTACAGAATAAAATTAATTATCACATCCCTTTCCTTCTTTTCATCCTAACTTGGGCTTTGAATACCTGTAA
This sequence comes from Peromyscus attwateri, assembly GCA_902168425.1. Classification (NCBI taxonomy): domain Eukaryota; kingdom Metazoa; phylum Chordata; class Mammalia; order Rodentia; family Cricetidae; genus Peromyscus; species Peromyscus attwateri. Next base: position 34,708 of record CABHPP010128964.1, on the reverse strand, counting down.
GAAAGGGAAGCTATTGATAGCAGAATACATTTTTGATAAAGAGGGAATAAAATGGGCAGATGTCCCCCTAAGAGATTATCAACTATTATAAGTTTAATGAGATCCAATCTTATAAAATGTCAAGTATAGTCATAACCAAGGTTGTCATGTTGAGTAATATCTAGTAGTCAATACTCACGTACTGGTGTGCACATAAAATGGTGTGATTCCTGTAGGATTACATGGCAACAGACATCAGAAACAAAACACAAATGCCCTTGAATCTACCTTTGAAAATTTATCTCAGACACATGCACACATTTGCACAGAGATCTGAAGATGTTTGTCTAAGCATTGATTGTAATAGTAAAATATTAAAAAAAAAATGTAAGTATTCTTCCTCTGGTTTGGTTAATATGTGATGATGCTTCCTAATATGGACTATCATGTGTCCTAGTTAGCTTTTTCAATTTGACACAGTGCAGAGTCATCTGAGAAGAGAATTTCAATTAAGGAGGTTCCTAGAGCAGATTGGCCTGTAGCATTCTACGGGGGATTTTCTTGATTGTTAATTGATATAGGAGGGCACAGCTCACTGTGAGTGGCATCTTCCTTAGGCACATGGTCCTGTGCTATATAAGAAAGCTAGCTAAACACAAACCTAATAATCAGCCAGCAAGCAGCATTTCTCTGTGGTTTCTGCTTCAGTTCCTGCCTTAAGTTGCTTTTGGTCATGGTGTTTTATCACAGTAACAGAGAAAACTAGAATACTATATGTTAATTAAAACATAAAAACCCAGACATAAATCTACACACCTCTGGACTCCTAAATTTTGATCAAGAAGCCAGAAATTCACAGTTGGGGGGATGCGGGGGGAGAATGCAACTTCAACAAATGGTGGTGGTCTAACTGGGTATCTGCATGTAATAATGCAAACACATCCATATTTATCACTCTGCACAAAACTCAAGTCCATGTGGATCAAAGACCTTAACATAAAACCAGATACACTGAACCTGACAGAAGAGAAAGTGGGGAATAGCCTTGAACACACTGGCACAGAACCAACTTCCTAAACAGAACACTCATAGCACAGGCACTAAGATCAACAATTAACAAATGGGACCTCATGAAGTTGAAATCTTCTGTAATGTAAAGGACACCTTCAGTAGGACAAAATGACAGCCTGCAGAATGAGAAAAGATTTTCACCAACTTCACATGCAACAGAGGGCTGAGAGTCAAAATGTATAAAGAACTCAAGAAACTATATCGCTGTCTAGGGGGACCAGCCCCCAGCAGCACAGGGCTCAAAGGGAATCCACAGAGTTGGTGCAGTGCATATTATGACTTTTTATTTGAGGGGGTTAAGGGAAAAAACACTCACACTCTCTCTTGATGGTTTCCTTCTTTATTCTTCTGTATTCTTTATTCTGTGTTCTATATTCTCTTTTCTTATCTCTATCCAGAAGTATCCCTTCTGTCTCTCTTGATGTTTTCCTTCTCCTTCTAACTCTCCTGATGTTCTCCTTCTAATTCTCTCATTCTTGATGTTTTTCTTCAACTCTATCTTTATTCTTGATGTTTCCCATCTAGTTCCTTCTAAGTCTCTTAAGATTTTCCTCTTAATTCTCTCATTCTTGACATTTTCCTTTAAACAATATCTCTTTATTCTTGATGTTTTCCTTCTAACTCTCTCATTCTTGATGATTTCCTTCTAACTCATTTTAACTCTATCTTTATTCTCTCCCTTACAGCTTATGTACTCCAGCAAAATCTTTCAGGCATTATAAAAACTCCAATGTGGTTATATTTGTTTTTCAAGTGATTAATTACAATTAATATAAGTAAAAAGCAGCATGTTTTCCATATTCCTTATATGATTAAACATTTTACAAATTATAGGTGAAAAACAAATTATCCCAAAAACCCACATACATTCATACCCAAGCAACTTGTTATAGATTAACAGAGTGTAAGCCAGCAAGATATTCTTTTACTGGCAGGCTGTGTTTTGCAGTTACAAAGAAAGGACCAATTACTTAATTACTTATCTTGAAAGGTAATCTTATAAGAAATCTTAAAGGAATCACAAATTTAAACTTTTATATATGAAAAAGAATCAGCCAGCTCTACTTTAAATTTTTAGGGTACATACCCACTCATCAATAGTTTTTTTTATATCAGGATATTGAAGACAAGAATGAGTACAAGGAATTAATCATCACCTTTAGTCATCAACCAATCCTAGCAAGAAAGACACATCAACCAATAATAATTGGTCTGCTTTGTTCTTGTTTCCTGACCTTAACGAGTTCCTCATTCAACTATGTGACTATCTAAAACTTTAGATTGTCTTCTTGGGTTTTTCACCTCAAAGCTATTTGACAAAACATCTTAATCTAACATTAAGTTATTTTTAAAGCTTTGCTTCAGCTATGATGCACTCTGAAACCTGTGAACACATCTCCCAACATTAAGATTAGAAGAATGTAAACCAGCTGGGCTACTGGGACTCAATCGCTTTTCTTAATCATTAACCTAAGCCACAGTCTATGTGGCTCCACAATAGAAACTGATGTGTTCTAGTTGTGTGATACTTCCCTGTTTTATTTTTTTATTATCAAAACTTTATTTAAACTAATATTATTATTATTATCAATTAGACAGTACAGATTAGGAAGAAATCATCTTCATAATAATGCCCAGTAGAATGGGAAGTTTTCATGAGATAAACACACAGCATTACAGGCAGTGGGGATCTCTCCACACCCATTCACACCATGTCAGATACCAGAGAAAGATGGCAGCAGAAACATGTGAAGGCACAGCAGAAGCAAAAGGCATTCTGGAGTCTGTGGTCTTGGATTTGTCTCCTTGTGGGCTGACAGCTGAACTTCAATTGCCACTTGCTCCTCCCCTGACATGGCCACTGGCAAAACTAGACATCAAAAAACCAAATAATCCAATTTAAAAATGGGGTACAGATCTAAACAGAGAATTCTCAACAGAGGAATCTCAAATAGCCAAGAATCACTTTTAAAAAAATGTTCAACATTCTTAACCATCAGGGAAATGCAAAACATACAAATTCCATCTTATACCTCTCAGAATGGCTAAGATCAAAAACACAAGTGACAGCTCAGTCTGCAGAGGATGTGGAGCAAAGGAAACACTCCTCCACTGCTGGTGGGAGTGCAAATTTGTACAGTCACTTTGGAAATCAATAGGGTGGTTACTAAGAAAATTGGGAATCAATCTACCTCAAAACCCAGCTATACAACTCCTGGGCATATACCCAAAGGATGCTCTACCATACCACAAAAACACTTGCTCCAGTATGTTCATCGAAGCTTTATTCATAATAGCCAGAACCTGGAAACAACCTAGATGTCCCTCAGCTGAAGAATGGATAAAGATAATGTGGTACACTTACACAATGGAGTATTACTCAGCTGTTAAAAAAATTGACATCATAAAATTTGCAGGCAAATGGATGGAACTAGAAAAAAATCATCCTGAATGAGGCAACCCAGACCCAGAAAGACAAACATGGTATGTACTCATTATAAATGAGTATTAGGTGTTAAGTAAATGATGATCATTCTACAACCCACAGACCCAAAAAGGCTAAGTAACAAAGACTAAGGGAGATACCTAGATCTCCTTGGGAAGGGAAAAATAGAACAGATTTTGCAGGTGGACTGGGGGCAGGTAGGAATAGAAACAGGAGGGATCAGGTGAGAGGAGGGATAGGGGAAGAGAGTATGTGGAGAGATGACTAAGATTGGAGGGCATTTGTGGTAGGGGGAGGGGGTGGAAACCTACTGCAGTAGAAACTCCCAGGATTCTATGGGGGTGATCCTAGTGAGGACCCCCTAGTTATGGGGGATATGGAGTCTGAACTGGCAGTCTTCTATAATCAGGCTAGGCTACCAGTGATAGGACTGGGACATCAATGCTGCAACAAAATCTTTGGTCTACAAGCTATCCTGCCTGCAAGATGTGCTGGGGCAATGGAGGCCCAGAACCTGTGGAAGTGGCCAATCAAAGATGGATCTAATTTGAGGCCCACACCACAAGAGAGAGACCATGCCTGGCACTGCCTGGATGACCAGGAAGTGAAGACTGGATAGCCCAGAGCCCAGAGACCTAGGTGGAAAAAAATTCAAAAAAAAAAAAAAAAGGACTCCTAATGATATTCTGCTATACTCACAGATGGGTGCCTAACCCACTCCTCATCAGAGAGGCTTTCTTCAGTAGCTGATGGGGGCAGATGCAGAGACGCACAGTCAAACATTAGGCAGAGAGAGAGAGAGAGCCCAAATTGGAAATTTCCATCCAGTCCCTCCCCTTGGAGCTCAGGAAACCCTGCTGAAGAAGAAGAGGAAGAATTATGGGAGCCATAGTGGTCGAGGACACCAGAACACCACCCACAGAATCAACTAAGCAGGGCTCATAGGACCTAGAGAGACTGGAGCAACTGTCAGGGAGCCTGCATGGGTCTGCTCTAGGTCCTGTGCATATGTTATAGTTGCTAGTTCAGTGTTTTGTGGCGCTTTTACCAGTGGGAGTGGTGGTGTCTCTAACTCTTTTGCCTGCCCTTGGGACCCTTTTCCTCCTCCTGGGCTGCCTCGCCCAGGCTTGATAGAAGGGTTTGTGCCTAGTCTTACTGTACTTGTTATGCCATGTTCAGTTGCTATCCCTGAGACACCTGCTCTTTTCTGAAGTGAAGCAGAGGATGGAGGAATGGATCTGGGGAGGAGAGTAGGTAGGGGGAGGGGACTTGGAGGAGTAGAGGGAGGGAAAACTGTGGTCAGGATGTATTCAAAACAAAAACTAAAAATAAAAAATAATTTTAAAAGGAGGCCAACATAAATGCAATGGAATTATATTTTTTAACTTTTCAAAGAAAATGTTTGCATATATAGAGTGTGGTATTTCTTATATAGTAAAGAACTTGTGAATATACACAGTAAACATTTGAAAGACTGGAAATATGATTTTGATCTTCTGAGAAAATTGAACAATAGAGTAAGTCCAGAATTTTCATCTCACCTTTCACACACACACATATATCATTTGAAATTCTTTTAAAAAGTCAAGGGTTATTCTTACAACAACATACCAGCAAATTAATAGAAAACTAAAACCAGCAAATGTTTGTACATTGTGATCTGGTGCCTGCCTGGCTCATCTCTTGCTGTACCCCCACTTCCTGTACCTCCGCTGTCTCACAGTTGAACTCTGGTGGAAATGGCAGCACCACACCATCACCCCAAAGGAGCAATAAACCCTCATCAGACTTTTAAGTCTTTGTGCAGATGCAGTCTCATTCTAGCAATTATTCTTCCCTCAAAAAAGCGAGACCTTCCACGCACCCTCTAACTTACTCTCTTTGTATGTGCAAACCCCACACCACTGTCTTCTGTGCCAGCACATGTAGCTCAGTACACATAGCTCCTTGATGGTGTCCAGCTTTGGGCTCCTAACGTGAAATATTCTCCACATATATATTCAGGGCTATCCTGTGGCGGAGGATATACTGCCTCACATTGGTAGTTGAAATAACCTATTAGTCCTTAAAGGCAAAGATTGTATGTGGTTTCTTGTGATCTCCAATTCCACCCACACCTAGCAAACAGGTTTTCCATGAATACTAGAGATGTTAAAGGACAAGATTTATAAACATTCTTTTAAACTCACTGATCCCAGGGCATTTGATTGAATATTCATCTCAACATGTAGGTAAAATCTGTCTTAGACTGGGATCTTTTGTCCTAATGTCAGACAAACAGTGAGAAACTCTGTCCTCACCCTGTCTCGAACCCCAGGAGCAGCAAACCACAGCCTTATGCCATTGAAATAGTCAAGAAAGGAGCTGGAGGTTGCAGGCCTGGCTTTAGGGACTGAATCACACTGCATGATGAAAACATGACATTTTGAAATCCCTGGTGCCTAATGACAGAGTCAAAGGGAGCTCCCAGTGCTCCATTTAAGCCTATTGTTCTCAGTAAATTGGGCTCTTTTCCTCTCCTGTGCTGCTTAACTGAACCAGAAATTAGAATGCTAAGGCCTCTGGGAACCAGAGGGTTCTGAACCATGATGTTCCACCAGAGGAGGCCAAGGCAGGGGGAATGCATTTCTTCCCAGGGTCTCCTCAAAAGACAGGCTTTAATTACATCCTACCTTTTGACATCTAAAATCAATTTTTTCAGCCTTATGTCACTCAGCCCTGAGTCCAGTCAAAAGTTTACGCGAGCATAGTGGAAGGCCGCTTTTCCTGCCCCTCCAGGTAGGAGTGTCGGGGTGCACTAGGCGCCCCATGCCATTGCTTTGAACTTGAGAGGCTTACTTGACTCACACTTGCTCTCGCACTCACTCTTACTCTTCCCTGCTCTGTTGTTGTTATTCTATTATTCTGCTCTAGCTTCTAGAATCGTCTGCTTGCCTGATGGGGAGAATTACTCAGCATGGGCTCTGCCCACAAAATTCTAGCCAGTTTACAAATCCATGACTCTTTCGTGGTCTGGAAAAAACTCCCAGGGCTGGAGTTCAATCAATGCTGATTCGTTTCAACAGACAGCAATCAAACACCTTCCGTGTCAAGGCATTGCCCTTGACATTCAGGAAAAGAGAAAATGGGGCGCAATCTGATGACTTAGGAGACGTACATGTGACTAAGATTGAACTGGGGAGGCACAAATACAGAGTGAGAAATGAGCGCCTCCAGGCTGAGCTCCGGGAATCCAGGTGATGAGAGAGAGGAGGGATTCTGCAGGTGGGGGACGTCAAGATCATGATGGGAGGACGTGCAGAGATGACAGACCACACTAGTGGAAGCCCATGAACTGTAGACTGGTGGCTGTGGAGCCCCCATGGGACTGGACTAGGCCCTCTGGATACGGAAGATGGTTTTTTGACTCGAACTGTTTGGGGGGCACCAAGGCAGGGGGATTGGGATCTGTCCCTGGTGCATGGGCAGGCTTCTGGGAATCCGGTACCTGTGATGTGATGCCTTGTACAGCCTTGGTGTAGTGGGAAGGGGCTTGGACCTGCCTAGGCTCAGTGTGCCAGGCTCTGCTGACCTCCTATGGGAGACCTTGATTTGGGGGGATGTGGGGGTGCGGGGTGGCTTGGGAGAGAGAGCTGGTGGTAGAGAGAGGGAGGAGGGGGATCTGTGGGTGGTATGTGGAGTGAGTAGAAAATTTCTTAATAAAGAAAAATGAGAAAAAAAATGAGTGCCTATGTCAAGAACCAATAAGAAATGGCATTTTAGTGCCCAAGAATAAAAGGGACCCACCTAGCTAAAGCACTTCAGAAAGGAATTTCCAGGTGGGGGAGAATTTGTTGTCGCTCCTCAAGGTGAACCCACACACCAGAAGCAGAAACAGCTGTAAGTGAGAAGGGTAAGTACATAAACAAATGTCTCTGTTGTTGCACAAATCCTAAATGGTCTTAATAAAAACCTGGAGCCAGATATTGGGGTAAATGCTGAAAGATCAAAGGAAACAAGCCACAGCCACTTCTCACCTCACCAACTCCTCAGCCCAGCCTGTCTCCACAAATCCTCAGACTGAATGCCTCTGAGTCTTCAACCAAAAGGCTCTAGTTCCTGTCTCCTCACACCTTATATGCCTTTCTCTGCCCAGCCATTTCACTTCCTTCCTAGTGCTGGGATTAGGGCTTGTGTGCTTCCCAAATACTGGTAGCAAAAGCATGAGATCTCAAATGCTACGATTGAAGGAGTGTGATTCCCAAGTACTGGGATTAAAGGTATGTGTCACCACTGCCTGGCTCTGTTTCTCTCCTAGATTGAATCAATCTCACGTAGTCCAGGGTGGCTTTGAACTCACAGAGATCCTGAGTGCTAGGATTAAAGGTGTGTGCCACCACTGCCTGGCCTCTATGTTTAATCTAGTAGCTGGCTCTGTCCTTTGATCCTCAGGCAAGCTTTATTTGATACACAATATATCACCACACTCTGCTACTGTTTTGATTTAATCTTCCTTGTGTTCACATGGTCACAATACACTAAGTATCTAATGCATGCCCAGTGAAGATCACATATCCTCCAGCAAGGCTAAGAATAAGTCTTATCTTATCTCTTATCTCACAGGTTCATAGTGGACAGCTGTTGCTACATTGTGTAATAAGTATGACCACAGAAGTGCAGCCCACTGGGACAGACATTGCCTTTCCCAGAGTAGACATTTGGGTTGCATCTCAAAAGATGAGTGTTGGATGTATAAACAAACAGGAAAAGGACATTTTGAGACGAAGGAAATACCCATGCAACAGCTTCCACAAGTCTGCATAACCTAAGGACTAAGGCCTTCCAGGACACAGATAAAACTTCTTGAAAGGGAGAAGAACTCCTCAAACTTTGCTTTGGATATCTAAATCCCGTTCAGTACGCTGCTGTGTAAACCCAGAAGGGACTCACCAACCTCCTCCACTTCAGCCCTCCCAAACACAAAGAACTTTGCCAGAAGGCGGGCAGATAGATTGCCCTACTCTATCTCCATGCAAGAATGCAGCTGATGCACTGATTATGTAAATGGCACTTTTGACCCCTGGACCAAACTCATACAGTGGATGAGAGCCTGTCAGGCCTCCCTGAGGAGGAGCAGAAGGGTGGAGTGCCCAGCTCCTCCCTCTCCACATCTGGGAGTCCTTGCCTGCAGCAAAGCCTGGCTTCTTCTGCAACATCCTGAGGTACAGAACACACCAGGGCCTTCCAGCTTGCCACAGCCTTAGCCTGGCTCTGGGGCTGCCACAGCCAAGACCTCTGGCTAGATACTAGGCTCCACTTAGCTCCCCTCAGTCTTTTGAGGTCTTCTGGAGACGGGTTCTCACCTGTGAAGACCACATACGAAAATGGAGATAATAGTGCAGGAGAGGAGCACACCCAGGATGCTTCTGAGTTAGACAGTGTAACAGACCCTGTGGGGGCAGATCCTGGCAGGTCTTCATATTTAGGTCTTTACCTCCTAATTGTGCCCTTTCCTCAATTGGCAGGATGTACACAATTGCTGTTTTCACTGAGCTAACACACCTGTAAATGTCCCCAAGCCTCGTGTCACACTGAAGGATTTCTGGGAGGTTCTAGACTAAGAGGGAAGGCTGCTCATTCTTCAGCAGGCCCACCTGCTCCTCCTCTGACACCTTGTGAGGTATTTTGGGGTTTTTCTTCTCTGCTGTGTGCCCAGCGTGGCTGTAACAGTCACTTCCCCATGACTGACAGATTGGACATTCTCACATGTTAACAGGACATTAGAAACCTGTCATTGTTTCTTTATATATTTTCTTACTTATCTGAACTCATTCTTCTATCCTGCTGACAAAGCACCTTAAACATTTTAAAGCGTGAATACTGGTACTGAGGAGGTCCAACAGTAGTAGATGCTGCAGTATTGTGTACATATCCAGGCACTGAAGGTTGGAATCTACTACAACCTTAATTGGACTATGTATCACTACACAATGAAGCTATAGTACAACATATTCCTATAACTTATAATGCTTGTTTATTGTCATTTTGAAATCCTTTTCTTATGTTTCCCTACACAATTATTCTTTATGTCATCAAGAACACTAGAGATAATCACATTTCTTAAAAACAAGACATCCACTTTTGTCTCTACAGCTTTCTCTTAAGCAGCCTCTTCACACCCACCCAGGTACCAGCTTTTTCTTGATGTTACCAGAAAGTCTCCAGACAACAGCCACAATCCAGTGTCTTTCTTCAAACTGTCTTTGAAAAACCATATTTATTTCAGATAACTTAAATCCTGCACTATATCAATTCACTCATTAATCATATTTTCATCTTTTCTGAGGATTATCTCATTTTTATAATTTTATGGCCCAAATTATAGACCTCAATAACTTCTGACCAGAGCAACTGCAAATATTATTACACTAGTACAATGCTTTCCCAAATCAGCTTAACTATCTCACATTAACCATCTTTGTCATTACAGTAAATTACCAGGCATGCCACAAACTACTGATGCTTTGCCAACATTTTCGATTTGATTTAATGTATATGCTTTCTCTTAATTTAATAACATATTGCTCAAAATTATTAAAAAGGCTGCTCAAGATTAGCAAGAAAGTAAGCTGTGTTCTCCAGATCTAGGGTCTAGCCTAGGAGAGAGAGTCCAGGGTAGTCAACTCCCTCACTCTACCTTCTCTTCCATTTGATTAGTACAACTTTTAGTGAAACCCAGGGCAGCTGTGAAGAAGGCTGAGAGACCTTAGTCTCTAGTGTGGCAGATTTCAAAGAACAGATTTGAAAAAGAAGAGACACTCAGAAAGACTGATTTTCTGAAAGTTGCCTGATGAATCAGAACCCTGACTTCCAACACCAACAACCCAAGGCTTTCATTTTGTAGGTCAGAGCATCTTGATGGAAATCTCAAAGAACACTTAAACAGCATCCCTGCCGAGCATCTGTGCTAGTTTTTATTGTCCACTTGAGAAAACTCAGAGTCACCTGAGAAGAGAGAACCTCAGTTGAATAACTGCCCATGTAAGATTGTCATGTGGCTACATCTTTGAGAGATTATCTTGACTAATGATTGATGTACTGCTCAGCTCACTATGAGTAGCACCATCTTTAGGTAGATGTGTCTGGGCTATGTAAGAAAGCTAGCTGAGCATGAACCACAGGCCAAGATAGTAAAGGAGCATTCTTCTATGGTTTCTGCTTCAGTTCCTGCTTGCGTTCTTGCGCTGAATTCCCTCAAATAATGGATCGTGACCTGGAAGTGTAAGCTAGATAGAACTTTCCTATCTGAGTTGCTTTTGATCATAGTATTTACCATAGCAATAGGAAGCAAACAAGAACAGTAACTCAACCACAAAATGTAATTCTTTCTAGATTGAAGAATGAGGAAACAGCATGGGAAGCATGTCATTCTAAATGAGCAAGAGCCTCTGGGGACCCATGTCTTTCAAAAGTCTTGACAGAGGCGACAGTGACACAAGCCCCTCTGAATTATGCAAGAGTTAGTTGCACTATCATTGACTTATTCTGATCCTTTTCTCTTTCGCATCATTTGGAGTGCCAGCTTTTTTGTCGTTTCTGGTTTCTCGGCACGTCTGTAGCTCTTGTGAAAAGAAATTGGCAGGAGATGGGACTGAAAAGGAACAGCTTAGCAGAACAGATGTTAGCTCCAGGCAGCACCTGTGGTCTGTGCTGGGACACTCTTGAAGAAGTAGATAAGGAGGATGAATTAGGGAAGATAAGACTCGGAGGCAGTGGGATAGCAATAAATGAGAAAGGGTGATTTTGAGGCACACCGAGACTGAGATGATATCCGAGGGTAGATAGTGGGTGGAGACCAGAGCAGACTAAGTGGGAGGTAACTAGTCCAAGGAAGACCCTGAGGAGAAAAATGCAAGATGAATGGACCATCGTTAATATGACCCACAGAGGAGAAAGCAGATGACTCATTTCCTGTCCACACAGCCCCACATGGAGCAGAGAGGGCTGCACTGACAAAGCTCTCTCGGCTTTGTCCACCTTGTGAGTCAAGCTGTCTATCTCATTCTCTTCAGCTCTTCTAGAAAATCCTGCTTGAAGTTTCTCCTTTTAACTCATCTTTTTATCTCCCTTGAATCAAATCAAGTATGCCCACCTGCCTCTTGGAGTTTTACTTGACACCCTCCAGCTATCAGCGGCTCTGCCCTCTATTTATCACTGCTCAGCTGAACTCAGGGTCTCTGTTTCATCCACCTTGTCCCTCCCCACATCCTTCCCTCCCTGATAACTGCATTTGAGCTACCTGGGATCACATGATTTTTCTCTCCTCTTTCTTTCTATTGACTTCAGCTCCCTGATGTTCAGGAGCTGATGACAAATGACCCACCCCATCCTCACATCATTAGGAAAAATACCATCTCTCCAGATACGCTATTCCATCAAGGAATAGATCCATTTTACATGTACACTGAGTTTTCTCTGTAGCTAGAGTTTTCCTGCCTGGCCCACAGTCAGGACAAATCTCTGTCACCTGCCAGTCCCACAGCCACTCAGACCCAACCAAGTAAACACAGAGACTTATATTGCTTACAAACTGTATGGCCATGGCAGGCTTCTTGCTAACTGTTCTTATATCTTAAATTAACCCATTTCTATAAATCTATACCTTGCCACGTGGCTTGTGGCTTACCCGTGTCTTCACATGCTGCTTGTCATGGCGGCGGCTGGCAGTGTCTCTCTCCTCAGCCTTCCACTTACCACAATTCTCTTCTCTGCTTGTCCTGCCTATACTTCCTGCCTGGCCACTGGCCAATCAGTGTTTTATTTATTGACCAATCAGAGCAATTTGACATACAGACCATACAAAGTTGGTAGCATTTAGTGCAGCACATGCCTGGTGTGGATGGTTTTCTCTTTCCAGGGTCTCCTTCACTTCTGGGTCTTTTCAAAGTTAGGAACAAGAGGCCTGAGACTGGTACTACTCTATCCAACTGACAGATTGGGGAAACTGAGGCCCAGAGTGGAAGAATTCCTGAACTAAACTCTTATAGTAAATAGCCTGGAACAGCAAGCACTTCTAGACCTCTCTGATGCATATGAGCTACCTGGGGTTTTAGTCTGCATTTCTAACAAGTTCATAAGTGGTGGGAGGGGCTGCAACTCAATGACTCCATTTTTCAGCCTGCCTTACACCTGCTTCTTAGAATAAGGAATGGGGCCGGGCAGTGGTGGCGTATGCCTTTAATCCCAGCACTTGGGAGGCAGAGGCAGGCAGATCTCTGTGAGTTCAAGGCCAGCCTGGTCTACAAAGTGAATTCCAGGAAAGGCACAATGCTACACACAGAAACCCTGTCTTGAAAAAACAAAAAAACAAAAAACAAAAAAAAAAATGGGATCACAAAATTATATATCAATTCTATAAAGTTTGTTTACTAAAAATAAGCAGGTTTAAAATGATTCTGGAGGCATGAGTCTCTTGGCATTTATATTGTAGTGTTAGAAATACAGTTTTCAGAGGACCTGAATTTAAAGTAGTAAATAATACAGTTTAGGAAGATGCAGTGGAGAAGTGAAGCTGATTGTGATCGGAGCTTATGATGTGTACATTTGGAAATACCACAGTGATCCCCATTAGCCCGGCGAATGAGAACATGTTACTACAAACAAATGTAAAATACTGTAAAATTTTTGAGGATTTCCATCAGCCTCTGCTTTCTTCAATCATTAAATGAGCTATAAACAAATTCCCTTGCAGCTTTATATGGCGTGATACCCAAATTTAACTTCTTTATTGTCCTTTTCCACAGATAACACTTGCTCATGTCAGCCAAAGTTTTGGGCTCGGATTTTGTTGTGATGCAAAAGGAAAACAAAAGAACAAAACAAATCTTCTCCAAGATGAGGGCTCCTAACTACAGTGTTGAGTTTTTAAGCCACCTTTAGTCACACTGATAATTTGCCATGGGCACTCTATCTCCCTCAGTGCTCTGGTCCTTAGCTTCCACGCGGTATGGTGTACGCCCTTTCATCTGCTAAAGTGAAATGGTGTTCTTTGCTTTCATCATGAGATAGATGCCCACAGCTCTCTGGAGGAAACTAATCACAGAGGCTTATTTCATAAAACAAATACACTCCTGGAGACTTTAAATGACAAGTCTGCCTTTTCAAATTTCCTAGAGGTGATTCACAAACAGTCTCACTGAAAGTGGCATATTTGTTTAGGTAAATTACCCTGAAAATAAGACATAATATCCTCCCTACTCCCATTCCATTTTAAGAAGGGATTAAAACAATAATTTCATTTCAGTAAAAGCAGCACCATGAAGATCATTTGTCATCGTCAATTTCAGATAATTATTCCTGACACTATATCACACATTAGTCTTTGTCACCCAATGAGAATTAACTTTCTCATCGGCTGAAATACACCACATAATGCCCCTTAATTTCTTCTAGATCTAAAGCTCCTTTCCAAGCCATTTAATCAGCAGCAGACTGTATTTGTTCTACCCAATTTCAACTCTTCCTATCTCAAACAGTTTCTTAAGTTGGGTCATCTATCCCTGAAACACATTTTGGCAGTGGAATGGACATTTCTTCATTCTTAGTACAGCTCAGTGTATAATTGAATTGAGACTATCTGAGCCTACATAAGCAAAAAAAAAAAAAAGATACTGTTTAGGCACTAAGTACATAAAGATTATTAGTAATAGCCCACCCTAATAAACAAGAGTCAATTTGATCTATTTCAAATGTCTATTCAGTAAACATTTTTTATGACTATCATCTGAGTGAAAATATACAAACCATTTTGGATCCAAAGACTAATGTGCCAGAATCTTTATGGCTAAAGTGCTCACACTATTGGAAAGTAAGATTAGTAAAGATAGCTGTCCTGGAGTGTGATGAGGGCACTGAAGGGCAATGCCCATTGTGCAGAGAGTGGTAGTGGACCCACCTGCAGGAGAGTGGTAGGGGACACATTCTGCAAGAGAGTGGTAGGGGACCCACCTGCAGGAGAGTGGTAGGGGACCCACCTGCAGGAGATTGATAGGGGACCCCTCTGCAGGAGAGTGGTAGGGGAACCATTCTGCAGGAGAGTGGTAGGAGACCCACCTGCAGGAGAGTGGTAGGGGACACATTCTGCAGGAGAGTGGTAGGGGACCCACCTGCAGGAGAGTGCTAGGGGACCCATTCTGCAGGAGAGGGGTAGGGAAGCACCTACCTATACAAGTCAGGGAAGCATTACACAGAAGAGATGTAAGTGTGATACACAGAGGTTGCCATACTTAGACAGCAAAGGAGGATACAGCTCCTAACAAAAGTTGAGGATTTATAGGTTGTGTTAGTTAAGGTTCTCTAGAGGAACAGAATTTATAGAGTGAATAGATAGATGATAGGTACGTGGGTGGGATGAGTGGGTGGGTAGATAGATAGATAGATAGATAGATAGATAGATAGATAGATAGATAGACAGAGGATTTATTAGAATGGCTTACAGACTGTGGTCCAACTAGTCCAACAAGGGCTGCCTATGAGTGAAGATTCAAGAATCCAGTAGTTGCTCAGTCCACAAGACTGGATGTCTCAGTTGGTCTTCAGTGTACACTGGAATCCGGAAGAAGCAGGCTCTAATGTCAGTGAGGGAATGGACTTGCTAGGGAAGGTGAAAGCAGGCAGGCTGAGAGTTTCCTTCTTCCATGTCCTTTATAGGATGCCAGCAGAAAGTATGTGGAGCATATTAAAGGTGGATCTTCACACCTCAAAGATCCAGATTGAAGTGGGCCTTCCTATTTCTAATGATTTAACTAAGAAAAAAGATCCCTCACAAGTGTGCCCAGTCATTTGAGTTTTAGTTAATTCCAAGTCTAGTCAAATTGACAGCCAAGACTAGCCATCACATAGGGTAATATAGATGAATGAACATCCAATACGTAAGAATGACTAGAAATAGAAAGTAGAAAAGCAGAAGCAAGGGCTGGGTGTGGTGCCACATGCCTTTAATGCCAGCACTTGGGAAGCAGAGGCAGGTGGCTCTGTATGCGTTTGAAGGTAACCTGGTGTACACAGTCAGTTTCAAGCTAGCCAGAGCTACAGCGAGACCCTGTATTTAAAAAAGAAGTGAGAGGGGAGTACAAAACAAGAAACAAAGCAAAAAAAGAAAAAGAAAAGAAAAGAAAACATGACTGAAGATACACTGGAAAGCAGAGAAAGGAAGTCTCCATCCCAGACATTCCAACAACAATAATGTGTCCCTCCCAGGCCAAACTTGTGCAGAAAACCATATTTATTGTCCGTTGTGGAGTCTGGAAGGAAAGAATCCACTCAATAGCATAAAGACCCTGAATTGTATCTGAAGTAATAATTCTTATTGGACAAATGCCATAGTGTTTCACTCCTAGACTAATTGTTACCTGACTAACTATGGTCCTTCACAGTTGAAACCAATGTGCACTGGGAAGCACCCTCTACAATGCCTTTGCCTTCCCATTCCCACTGAGTATATTCCCCACACCACCATTGTGAAGCAGGTGTTCTCAGCACACATAGCATACATTTTTAAATGTTTGTTGTTGTTGTTGTTATTGTTGTTGTTGTTTTGAGGTAGGGTCTTTCTAAGATATCCAGGCTGGACTTGAACTTGTTCTGTAGTCCAGGAAATCCCTAAGCTTGTGATCCTCCTGCCCAATCTTGTCAAGTAGCAAGCCTTACACCACCAGTCCCAGTTTTCTTTTTAATTTATTAAACAAGCCAAGCTAGAAGAAAAGAAGGGAGGCCTGGATAAAGAAGGGGGTAGATGCTTTAAAGCAGGAATTAAGAAAACAGAACATTGCCTTCCTGAGAGAAAAATCACAATTGCTTTCCAATACCAAAGAGGTCAGATCTGAAACAATATACATGTAAGCAGCATGGTATAGACTGAGTAGGTTTTATATATGGGTGTAGGGTGGGTGGGTGAGTGTGAGAGGGAGACAGAGACAGACAGAGAGGGAGAGAGAGAGAAAGAGACAGCAATTAAAGAAAAAGAGGCCATGAATCTGGAAGAGAGAAAGGGGGCTATGCTGGTTGTTTTTTGTCAACTTGACACAAATATAGACATATCTGGGAACAGGGGATCTTAATTGAAAAAATGTTTCCATAAGATTGGCCTGTAGGAGAACTCATAGGGGGTACTGTGGAGTATTGTCTTGATTAATTATTGATGTGGGAAGACTGGTCACCATGGGCAGTGCCATCACTGAACAGGTGTTTCTTCATTGTATAACAAAATAGACTGAGCAACACATGAGAAGCAAGCCAGGAAGCAACATTCCTCCATGGTTTCTGTTTTGGTTCCTGCCTCCAGGTTCCTGTCTTGAGTTCCTGTCCTGACTTTCCTCAGTGATGTAAACTGAAATAAACCCTTTCCTCTCCAAATAGGTTTTGGTCACGGTGTTTTATCAGGAACAGAAAAGTAATTAAGACAGAGGGTTCATGGGAGGGAAAAAGGAAAGGAGAGACATTATGTGATTATATTTTAATTTCAAAACTGCCAAAGAAATAAAATAGAACATATTCTAGAGACAATTATAAAGATAAACCAATATAAAATAAATTGAAGCAAATTCTGACTTAAAGAGTAAACTGTTCACCACTGTAAAGTCTTCATCAACATAGCTTTGACTTTCGGAACCACACTACACATTGAATCTGAGTCCTAGGCAGAGACATCTTCATGCTACAAACAACTCACACATTCACTTAATCTATCCACAGGACAATGAGAGAGAGACATCACTCTCTGCCAGCTTCACAGACAGGCCAGCTGGCCATGGATTTCTGTATGAATGCACACAAAATTGAATGCACATTTAGACCACTGTTTTATTTAAAGTCCTTGACTGATTTTTAAGTACCAAGCACATACATAGAAGGAATTTTCTTCCCCAACAAACCAGGCACCTACACTAATCATTTTTTTAAAACGTTCTTCCAGGAGAGCATATGTATTTGAGTATATAAAGCAAAGACAGTATTGTTAGAGAATATTATTTTAAAGTGTGTTGCATTTTTTCCCTACTGCTTTTGTCAACAATTCAAAGATGTGTTTGATTAAATAAAATTAACCTGCGAGCAGGAGGCTGAGTTAACAAGTAACTGACAGGAAGTGGTAAAGAGGAACCACGTGTAGCAAGGGTTTTTTAAGTGGGGGCTAAGAGAAGGATGCTGGGTTTTTTGGAAGATGCCAGCAAAGGGAGAAGGAATGAGAGAGGAGGGAGAAGGACTCAGGGGCCAGCCACCCAGCTACACAGCCAGACATGGAATAAGAAACAAAGAAAGGTATACAGGAATAGAAAAGGAAAATCCCAAAAAGCCAAAGATGAATGGGATAATTTAGGTTAAGAAAGGCTGGCAAGAAACAAGCCAAGCTGAGGCCAGGCATTTATAATTAAGTATAAGCCTCCACGTGTAATTTATTTGGGAGCTGGGTGGCGGCCCCCCAAAAGAGTAAAAAACAACCAACAATACAGTATCAGCAATGTAAAAAAATGAATTCAATTGTTGATCAATGTACTAGTAAATACTAATGAATAGTTCATCCAGGGGAAATTAGCTCATCCATAGAGTCCTACCAAGAACTACTGAATGAAATGTAAAGAATAGCTTTTATTAGTTTCTTGTAGCCACCACACCAAAGGACACACAAACTTACTAGTAGTTTTCTCCAGTGGAGTCTCACTGGGTATATTAACCACACTTCAGGGCCATGCACACCAACAGACAACCAACACAAAATAAGCTCATTGCAAATATTTTTGTAGATATTTTGTCTCACATTGTTCTTGTTTATGTGGTTTTTTTGTCTTATTGGTCTTTTGTTTGCTTATTTTGGTTTCCATTTTTGTGTTTTCTGTGCTGTGTGCTCTTATTGGGAGTGGGATGGATGAGAAGATGGAGAAGATATGGAAGGAGTTGTGGAGGAGGAAGCATAATCAGAATATATTATATGAAATTTTTTTCAGTTGAAAAAACAGAAATATAGTCTCTCACAGTCTGCAAGCCAGAGGTCCAAAAGTAGCGTCAGTGGGCAGAAAGGAAGAGCAGGGCCATGCTCTTCCTGGAGGCTCTAGAGAAGAATTCATTGCTGAACTTTTTCAATTTCATTGCAGTCAAGGGTATGGCCCTCCTTCCTCACAGCCTCTGTGTCTCTCTCTCCCTGTCACTCACATTCTCCCTCTTTCTCCCTTCCTACTTAATTGTTTTGAATAGCATAGACTCAAGCACTTTTCATCTTTATAAAGTTTCCCTCTTGGGCTGAGGAGATGAAGGACTTGGCTTTCAACCCTACCAAGAGAATCAGTAAAAGAATCAGAAAACCATCTTTCATGCCACATCCCCAAATCCCATCACTCTCTACCTAGCTCTATACTTACTATGCAATTTCTTTAAAAGATCTGTCAGACAAAATAATCTGTACTCCCTTGCCTCTGGTTTTCTCCTCATCTCATTTCCATTTGTCTTCTGTCAGTCATTGCCATGAGAAGTCTCTCATCAAAGTCACCTGTGACTCTCAAAACTACTCTCTACAATTCAGTAGCATATAGAATGATGGCCACTCCTTCCCTCTTGATCCACTCCTGATTTTCCTCTTACTTTTTCTCAAACTCCCTTCCAGCTATCTTCTAGATCAGTTGTTCTCAGTCTTCCTAATGACCCTTGAATAGTTTCTCATGTTGTGCTGACCCCCAATCATAAAATTATTTTTGTTGCTACTTCATAACTGTAATTTTGTTACTGTTATAAACCATAATGTCTGATATGCAAATGGTCTTAGAAGACCCCTGCGAAAGGGTCATTCAACACCCCTAAAAGGGTTATGACCACAGTTTGAGAATCACTGCTCTAGATGCTGAGGAACCTTAAGGCTCACTCTTGGACACACTCCCCATTCTCTGTCCTCTTCTGTAGATAGCCTTACAATTCTTTTGAAGTCAAACACAAGGATTAGAATGCTGGCTCTATATTTCCTCCTTTAAAATATGTGGGCAAATACCCCATCATCACTCAGATATCTCATGGCAGACCTGGATGGATATCACCATCTTTTCTCTGATTGGACACTCTACTGCTACTCTTATCCATCTAATTAGTTAATCACTCTAGAGAATCATAACAGGGTAAGAAAGAACACAGAAAACAGGAGTTTTTTCTCACTGAAGGTGCTGTCTGAATGTACAGTGGGGCTCATTAACTATCTTCACACAGTAGTTCAGGACCTGAGCTCCTTTATCTTATGGCTTGATCTCCCTTTGCACCTCAGCAGGCTTTGAATGCAGCCAGCATTCCAGAGAACTATGAGCAGAAAGCCAACATCCACTTCTAAAGACTGCCTTTAGTAAAGTATGTTGTCAGAACACCATCCAAGAATGGAGTCCTGTGAGGAGAACTCTGAGTGCTTGTGAGAAAACTCTAAGAAAACAAGAGTCTTATGACCTCAGCTTTTTCAAAATACAGAGTTTGTTCTTGGAATGTGTTTTCATGCTACTCCCAGGTGTAGCAGATAAGAGTGAGTTTACTTCAGATTACTCAGTACTGCTTGCTGCTGTTATTCAATTAAACCTTTATGTGTCTCTATGGAAAACATGCTTTTGCTATGTTCAGCTTGTCCTTGTAATTGTATACTTTACTCAGGTGACTCTTGGTAACTCTCAGAGTATAAATTGTCTGATGATCTGAATAAAGTTGGCCATCACATAAGACTCTAGTCTGCCTCATTTATCAACTCCATTCTCCCAGGTCCCACCACCTCTCGAGCGGTGAATAGAATGTCACTTCCAGACACATTCTACTGGTGAGAGCAGCCACATACCACTACTTGCTGGTTAGACTGGCTACAACTCCATGGTCTAGGAACCAGGCTCTGGCTGAGCAGTTGCCCGCCAAAGAAAAAGAGAGCTGAGATTTGTGGTGAAGAGCTAGCTAAAACAAAAAACCCAGGATTGTAGTTGATCTGAGCAGAATTAAAGATCTGAGTAGAAATTTCAAATAAAAAGCAGAAGGCTTTTTCCTGGAAAGGACCAAGAAGAGTATGTGAGAACAGAGAAGGCAAACAAAGGTGTGACACACTACACCATGCTTAGGGTGCTTCACACCCCAAGCCTTCACTACTCAGCCTCCCTGACATTCAGACTCTCAAGAAACCAGAGAAGGACCAGTCCTCATGAGGTTGCCCTAAAGATGAATTAAAAAAAATGAATTTCTCCTAACTCCCACTGGTATTGAAATGAATGTGCACACAAATACAGTCTGACAGTGGCAAGAAAAAAAAACATAAATAATGAAGAAGAGCCAGGCAAAGATATCATTGGCTAATTGTTTCTGTCACTCTCCTGAGTTCCCTTGGGTGTCTGTTACAAATGAGCGTTTTAGTAAATGTAGTTTTCAAGGTAGTCTGACATCTCACCTTGGGATTTGACAGCCTTGTATAATGAGCTGCCAGAGTGCTCTAACTCCCTCCATCCTCTTTTTCTTCATGTTCCTATTATGCAGAAGTGGGTCATGAACATGAAGAGAACTTTTATTTGGTGACTTATAATGGCAGATTGGCTGACATATATTCCTGGATTTTGAAGAAGACAAAAATCACAAGGTGCCTAAAATGTATGGGCATAGAATGGGCACAGATATACGAGCAGCCCTTTAACCTAGGAAGCTGGGCTTCCTAAGGGAGTCATGAAAATGAGATGCTACTGCACCAGAGCAGAGAACACGGGCTGGAGGAAGAGGAGGAGGAGGAGGAGGAGGAGGAGGAGGAGGAGGAGGAGGAGGAGCTACATCAGGTAGAAAACAGAAAGAATTCAACCCTGAACCACAAGGGTCTAAACCTTCCTCACAGCACAGCTGGGGGATGATGTCACTTTTATGAGATACTCTGTGACTTTTAAGCCAAAACAAAACAACAACAACAAAAACAATGGCAGTTCCCCATAAGTCAAAGTAGCCATGGTAAATGTTCTCACTTAGCTGTCACCAAAACTTCCAACTAGTTTCCATGGAGACAGCCTACAGATCAAAAAATATAAATGACTCAAACTTACTAACCGAAGAAGGAAAAACACTGACCATTCCAATGCTTTTCCACTGGGACCTTTGGTACTCATCTTGGGACAAGACACTTATTTGAGGGCAAAAGTTATCAGCATGTTTTCCGTCACAGTTTATGAACTATGTAGAACAAGAGGTTTTGTTCGCTATTTCAGTCATTATTTTAGACTAGAACATTTTATTGTACAGTAGCTTCTATTGCTTCATCCAGTCAGTTTATTGGTTTATTCATTATATATGTTAGACTCACACATGAGAAATACACTGCCTACCCACCTCAAATGACCTATATTTTATTCCGGTACAGGTTCTGAAAACAAAATAAGATAATTTGTCAGCAAGAGAATTTGCCATTTATGTAATACTTGTTATAGTTGGAGTCTTGTTAATTATGCATGGCCAAGATTTCAGAACAGAAGGCTTTTTCTAGCATAGGTCATCCTGCTCAAAGCCTAGTCCTCAGGAACTCAGGGAACATATGCATGGATCCTGTGTAGAATGAGTGTAAGGGTAAGCTTTAAAAATGTTTTTTTTATTCCAAACTCAAAGAAGCCACTTTGGTTGTTAACAGAAAAAAATAAGGATCTGGTACCAACAGAGTAAATCCTCTGTTGTGGTTTGAATCTGAAACATCCTCCACAGATGTGTGTGTTTGACACTTGGTCCCCAGCTCGTAGTACAGTTTTGGAGGGCAGTGAAACCTTTAGAAGGTAAAATCTGGATGATAGAAGTAGGATGCTAGGAGTAGGCCCTGTAGGTTATATTCAACGATGGTTCTAGTCTAACCTGTGCCTCTTGGTTAGGCTACAATATTAGGATCTCAGAAATAAGTCCTGCCCCTGCCCTGGAGCTGCTCTATTTACCACTCTACCATGACAGACTCAAGCCTCAGGAACTAAGATGCTTCTGTGAGGCATCATGCCCCAGCAGTGAGAAAAGTAGATGACACAGACTCATCAGATCCCACAAGCAAAGATGAGAAGCAAGATGATACCCTTGCAGGGAGGGAGGCAGGAAAGCAGAGCGAGGATGAGGAATCCTCATCACCAGTGTTCCTTTCCTGAAGGAAATAAGTGACACACAGTACATTAACTAGCTCCACTGGTGCAAAAAAATGGCCTTCCTATAACTTGAACAGCTCCATACTCTTCTTGCTCTTTCAGGCCCCAAACCCTCAGCCTCCCTCTGCCTCCCATCCAAGACTATCAACACACAGTAATCACCCATGCCCACATCCTGGGACTTGAGTTGGCCTACCCTAACATCTACCCCATCCATGACCTGCTGGAGCACATGAAGGGACTGGTCCTGTGGAACAACAGCCACAGGATCTACATGACTTGGGGGCAACAGCAGAATATCTGAGAAGAATTTTGGTGAGGGTCCAGTGATGATGGTGTGCCAGAGGCAAGAGGCCTTGAACCAAACCAATGACTCACTGCAATGATCATGTTGCAGATGAGGCTGATTGGACAAAAGGGTATATATACTATGTGACACACCACAGCTCCCAATGCCACTAGGATAAATGAAGAAGTATTGGCCACTGCTGGTGGGAATGCAAGCTTGTACAACCACTTTGGAAATCAATATGGCGCTTTCTTAGAAAACTGGGAATCAATCTCCCCCAAGATCCAGCTATATCACTCTTGGGCATATACCCAAGGAATGCTCAATCATACCACATGGGCACTTGCTCAGCTATGTTCATATCAGCATTGTTTGTAATAGCCAGAACCTGGAAACAACCTAGATGCCCTTCAACTGAAGAATGGATAAATAAAATGTGGTACATATACACAATGGAATACTACTCAACAGAGAAAAACAATGACATCATGAGGTTTGCAGGCAAATGCATGGATCTAGAAAAAATTATCCTGAGTGAGGTAACCCAGACTCAGAAAGACAAACATGGTATGTACTCACTCATAGGAGGATACTAGATGTAAAACAAAGATGACTAGACTGCTACTCACAACTCCAGGGAGCCTACCTAGAAAATAGAACCCCAAGAAAGACACAGGGATCGCCCAATGACAGAGAAATGGATAAGATCTACATGAACAACCTGGACGTGAGTGGGGGTAATGAAGGGCAAGGGTCGAGGGAAAGAGAGCTTAGGGGAGCGGGAGATCCGAACTGAATCAAGAACAGAGAGGGAGAACAAGGAATAAAAGAGACCACGATAAATGAAGACCACATGAGAATAGGAAGAAGCAAAGTGCTAGAGAGGTCCACAGAAATCCACAAAGATACCTCCACAATAGACTACTGGCAATGGGTGAGAGAAAGCCTGAACTGACTTACTCTGGTGATAGGATGGCCAAACACCCTAATTGTCATGCTAGAAATCTCATCCAATGACTGATGGAAGTGGATGCAGAGATCGATGACCAGGCCCCAGGTGGAGCTCCAGGAGTCCAACTGGCGAGAAAGAGGAGGGTTTGTATGAGCAAGAATTGTTGAGACCAAGGTTGGAAAAAGCACAGGAACAAATAGCCAAACTAGTGGAAACACATGAACTATGAACCAATAGCTGAGGAGCCCCCAACTGGATCAGGCCCTCTGGATAAGTGTGACAGTTGCTTAGCTTGATCTGTTTGGGAGGCATTCAGGCAGTGGGACCAGGACCTGTCCTCAGCGCATGTGCTGGCTGTCTGGAACCTGGGACATATACAGGGACACTTGGCTCAGCCTGGGAGGAGGGAGGAGGGGACTGGACCTGCCTGGACTGAATCTACCAAGTTGAACTCAATCCTCAGGGGAGTCTTTGCCCTGGAGGAGATAGGAATGGGGGGTGGGCTGGGGGGAAGGCGGGGGGGGGGGGAACAAGGGAATCCATGGCTGATATGTAAAATTAAATTAAATTATAAAATAAAATTTAAAAAAAAAGAAAAGTATTGGAAAGATGGAGGAGTGAGGTGGGTTTTTTTTCATTTGTTTTATTTTATTTTAATTCATTTTGGGGGGTGGTTCTTTTGAGGGGATGCTGCAGGGGTGAGGGGCAATTATGGAAGGACTGAGAAGTGAGCAGGATTGGAGTACATGATGTAAAATTCCCAAAGAATCAATAAAGCTTTATGTTATATTGAAGGAAGGAAGGAAGGAAGGAAGGAAGGAAGGAAGGAAGGAAGGAAGGAAGGAAGGAAGGAGAGAAGGAGAGAAAGAAAGAAAGAAAGAAAGAAAGAAAGAAAGAAAGAAAGAAAGA
>CABHPP010128963.1:0-46916 GCA_902168425.1 Peromyscus attwateri | reverse complement strand
ACACACACACACACACACACACACACACACACACACACACACGTACGCATGCACACATGTATGCAACACAATGCCAGGTGAGAGGTAGTGGGACAGAAAGACTGAAATTGATAATTTTTGGAAGTGACTTGGGAAGGGTTCCTTTCCTTTTCCTGAAAATACTGAGCACTAGAATTGGGGGTTATGAGACTCTGAAACAGCTTTGATCTTTGGTTTCACAATCTGACAACATTAAGAAGTACAGAAGCAAACAGTTATTTCTTCTCTCTAGTACTGGTACTCAGTATTAACTGTAGATTTTGACTTTCCATTGAAAAAATGGCAGATTAGATTTTCTTCCTATTTTGAATGGTTAAGAATTACTCTATAAGGTTTGGGGCTCCAGTGTTCTGACTCCAGATTCTTGGATTTCTTTTTGATTCCTTTTGATTCCTCCTTCTGGCTTCCTGTTGCTTTCATAGCACAGGGAACTACTCCAAGCCTTTACTTGTTAATCATCACGCCCAGGGCTCAGAGAGCTGGTATTATTCATTCTAAAGAAAGGAGCTCAGAAATGAAAGCCTTCCACAACATTCCATAAAAAAGCTTCAAGGCCTTGTAAGGCAAAGGGATAGGGCTGTCTTTGTATTATGCTTCATGGTCTGGGCATGCAACTGTGAGGGTTCATCCTGGCTCCTTCAGTTACTTCAAAGAGACCATGGGAAGAAGGATCCTCCACACTAGGAGAAATGCCCACCAAAGCAGAAGTGACACTCTGAAGCCATCCTACACCTGAAGATAACATGAAGAGAAATGAAGACAAGAATCCCTCCTAGCAACCCTCATCCTTCTTTCCATCAACTACCTTGAAAACACACAAGTTCAGGAACATCTGCCTCCAGACAGATTCGAGGAGAATGACATCTCCATTCAAGGTTTTCTTGCAGTGGATCAGTGAACCACCCTGTCAGCATCTAGCACCCAACAGAAAGTAGTAGCACTATGGACCTTTATGTAGATTATGTGTACTGTGGCCAAGATAAGCTAGATCTTCTAGCTGCTGCCTACTCAGAACTGCTGCTTCCATTGGCTTGAAAGATCATGAAAATGAGAGAAGGTCCATCTTCAGCTCTGCCTTTTGCCTCTTTCCAAACCTTTTTAAAGACATTGAGAAGCCAGTTTGCATTAAAGTAATTGACTTGAATGTCAGTTCCCCCTGAATCCCCTCCTTACCCCCTTTCAGTTAGGGAAGTGAGATCTCTTCCATATTTTCTCCATGACCACTCCTTCTCCAAAGATGAAGGGCTCTACCTCTGTCTCTGAGTGTGGTTGCTTTGAAGTATGCAATGCTTTAACCTCCTCTTTCAACAAATCCCCTGGTTACTGATTGTATTTGACCATTTACTGATGAGTTATGGGAAGGAGGATGAGAATGTCACAGATGAGAAAGAAAGATCTTTGTAGGAAGGCAGTAACTGGGATAGCCGCTGGGTAGATTGGGAGGGTAGAGGTACACAGGTACTTTTGGAAATCAGGACAATGGGATTTTCTCATTGGTACATTCCCTGAGTCTCACATGTCCGGGCAGCCATTCTAGCCCACCCAGAGCCCCAAACAATCCCTCCTCAGGAGATACATGGTAGGAATATGTAGTGTAGGCTCTGTGTATGTTAGCATTGGAGTGCCACTAAGCCTAACAGGAGATGGGGTTTTCAGATCCAAGAGAGGCGTGGCTTTGGTGATGGGCCTCATTTTTGATCTTGAGACTTTAAGTGCCTCTGTGATCCTATGCCAGGAAAAACTCTGTCATGCTATGGGTAAAGACTCTGGGAAAGCCCTGTGATTTTCAGATTGAAACATGATGAACTCTGTGATCTTTTAATTCACAGATAGTATTTCATATTATATGGGGAGTTGTTTCTAGTCTTTTCTGAAACATTTGGATAATCAACACCCATCTCCTGAGCACCTACTGCCTGCCAAGCTCTGGGCCTTACTTTAGGGATCTGAGAACTCAGGGTTGCTTGCTATACTTTGGCTTGACAATCTCAGGGAAGAAAGATCAGAGAAAGCACTCCTCAGAGCATTCACTCAGGTTTCACGTTGAGAAGGAGAAGGTGGCAGGAGATGTGAGGAGGAAAGTGCTCTGGATGCAGGGAGAGGACCAGGATGGTTTTCCCAGACCCTGATCTTGAGAGTACAGCAGGCTCCTAGGTTAAACATTGTTGGCTCACTTAGATCAGCCATGATTTATTTCTATTAAATCACATTTGCTCTTCAAGATGTTAAACCAGTTGCCATACCTTGGATGGTTGTAACTGTAGGACTTTAGTTCTGGTCTGGATGAACTTGTCTGCAGGAGACAGGAGGGGAGGTAGAGATGATGAGCAGGTCCAGCTTCATCTTACCTGTGCATTCTGTGGGGATCTCTTTGGTGGGGAGGATGATGGTTATGAATAGTTCAAAGGTAGGATTCAGTGAGTGAGGAGAAGGTTCAACCCTCTAGGAAGATCGGCAGCACTTACAGTGAACCCCAATGCAAGGATTCCTATCCATAATATGTGCATGGGCTCAGAAAGTGTTTAGAAACAATTTTTTTTTAGACAGGGTTTCTCTGTGAAACAGCCCTGACTGTCCTGGAACTCACTCTGTAGACCAGGCTGGCCTTGAACTCACAGAGATCTGCCTGCCTCTGCCTCCCAAGTGCTGGGATTATGTGCCACCACTGCCCGGCTCAGAAAGTGATCAAATGATAGTTTTATGACATGTTAAAATCTTTGAAGAGATGCTAACCTGTTGATGTTAGAGCCATCTTTTCATTGTTATTGTTCTTTAAACTAGCCTCTTTGATGTCTTTATTCCATATAGGAACTGAAATTGAATTTTAGTCCTTTTTCTAAAATACCTGAATCAGCCCAGGATTCTCTCCAATCTTCCACCCAAGACCTCAGGACCATATCATCTTTCTCCTGGAAAGACCACAGCTTGTATAGTATTCCTGAGACATGCACTTGTATGGAAAGCTTAGAAACCTTGGATTCCATCTGGATTGAGCTATGCACACCTCCTTCTATTAGTAATTTTTGCCTAGCAACTCAGGACCATCACCTACATGGAGCTGAGTTATATGCACCCTGCTTCAAATAGTGGAATGTTACTTTTTCCTAATAATCCTTTGTCAACTTCCCCTTTATGGTCAGTTTCCATTCAAACAGGATCTGGAACAAATATGAGTGGGAAACAGAGTGTTGATCTAGTCTGCATGGTTTGGAGAGCCTGTACAGTAAGGTGAACTGTCTCCAAAATGAACCTTTAAGGAAACTCCTCTTTACCGTATATGTCTATGCATAATTATATATATATATATACATATATAAATATAAGTAAACTTTATATATAAACATCATATATATAAAATTATATCATATATAAAATATATAAAAACATTATATAAATAACGTGTGTGTGTGTGTGTGTGTGTGTGTGTGTGTGTGTGTATAATTAAAATGAGATGTGTCATGGGAAAGGGCTTGTAGTAAATAGAAGGTGGTATCACCTAAGCCTAATGATCAGAAAACCACTGACCTTATGCCCCTTAGTAACTGACTCCTCCTTCTACTGGACCCCATAAAGGAAAGCCCCATACAACAATCAGGGGCCCTGCTGTTCAGATGCTGTGTACCCCTGCTGTTCAAATGCTGTGTACCCCTGCTGCTCAAATGCAGTGTACCCCTGCTGCTCAAATGCAGTGTACCCCTGCTGCTCAAATGCAGCAAACCTGATCTTCCCTATTGCTTTGCTTCTGAAAAAAGCTCTTGACACTTTTCAATCTCTATTTGCATCTTCAGTTCTTTGAACAAGATGCCAAAGACATGGAAATACCAAATCCAGACAGTACCTTCAAGTAACTGTCTCCAGGCAGCTCTCCATCTGTTTCTGTGGTTTACACTTGATTTGGATTGATTTTAGAATGCAGAGGAAATATTAGAGGACTGGCTATCCCTATGCCTAAATATTTGAAGGCTGGCCAAACCCTGGAGATCCTCATGGCATGAAACTTAGCTTTTGGTTTACAGTTTTGGTGAAGAAGTTGAACTGTAGATGTTTCCTTTGTTTTTCTTCCTTAATAACCTTTCTCCACAGCAAGGAAGCTAATTTTCAGATTCTTTCATTTGCTGGGCTTCTCTGTGCCAACTGGTCACTCAAGAGCTTGAGGAATAATGCCAGGATTGGTTTTAGTAACACCGGCTTGATTGAGACATAGGTAGAAATTCTGATTGTTTCCAGGTATGGTACCACATGTCTGTAATCTGTAATTCCAGTACGCAGGAAGCTGAGATAAGAGAATTGTGACCCCCAGGATACATATTCTGGACAAGAGGGGCTGCTTAGTGAGACTCTACCTCAAAAGACGAAAATCAAATAAATGGTAATAACACCCCCACCCCCAACAACAGCAACAAATCTGAAATGGAACTTAGCTAGAAGCTTGCTCTTTTGGCTATCTTTCTTAGTGCCGGCAGTTGCTAGGCAGGCAACTGGGGGAGAAAAGTCAGCAATGGTCTTTCCCAGTCCTGGACCACGCATGCTATAATACCAACTTGCCATGCAAGATGTGCCTCCTGGTTCTGTATTGGCACAACTGTTAAGGGGGCAAATGAATGATTTCTGATTGTATCTGAGGCCCATTCTCCAGGAGGAAGTACATATCTTGTACTATGGACCTAGTCAAAGGCATGTGACTGAGGAGTTCATAGGCACTAAGAGTGAACCTACTACTTTTGATTTGCTAAATGGACATGTTGCCAATCTGTATGTTTGAACCTATGGACTGGTGCTACCTCAGCTTTGATCAAAGATGCTCTCTTTTGTAGCTCATGGTGGTTAATTTAGATTCAATGTTGGTCAAAATATTGAGACCAAGTGACTGTTGAGTAGTCAGCCTTTGATTAGACATCCATGTCGCCCCTCCAAGGCTCAGGAAATGCTGAAGAAAAAGGGTCAGAAAAAAGTAAGAGCATGATGGAGAGAAGGACTATGAACTGTCTTATCAGCATGACATGGCCCTGACACTCAAACTCATGGAAGCTGCAGCTGCCTGCAGAGGGTCCACACAAGTCTGAGCTCATAAACATTCAGTCATCCATGTGTCGGGGGAGCATGGGACTCTGCCACAATCAGGGTAGATATTGGCAATGAACAGCTTCTGCGGGGAGAGGAAGTCATTGTTTCTAGTGATGCAGTCATTGACAAGTTACTCATTCTCCAGTACATAGGTCCACAGCTAGGCCCATGTGGACAGCCTTAGTTAAACCTAGTGGGTCATAAAGCAAAGGCAAAAACAAAACAAAAAGACATTGAAGTGGGAGGGGGGCTTCCTGGAAGGGGGTGAAGGGAGGGAGTTGGTGGGAATACAAGAGAGAGAGAGAGAGAGAGAGAGGATGGGAGATGAGTGTGACCAGAATGTATTATATGCATGCATGAAACTATTAAAGTATAAATTAATTTAAAAAAAGCAGAATAAAAACCCAGATTGTCACTTGATTCTGATATTGGTTGTAATAGGCATCCATCTGCCTGATGCATTGAAGTATTTAACGGCTGGTGGTCCCTTTTGTCCTCCTGTTCTGATTCTTTGTGTCTAGTTATAAGATGAAACACAGCTAAGGTGGGCAAACAGGCATTTGAGAAATGGTGGACTAAAACCACAGGAATGCATATAGGAAATGTACTAACTGAATTATTTTGTGACTTGTTCCCTCTGTATGAAAGACCCTTTGTCCCAGTTAACTTTTCTTTTGCTGTGATAAAACACTGACCACCTTGGGTCAGAAAGTTTACTTCAGCTCCTAACTTATAGCTCATCACCGGGGGAAGCCAAGGCAGGAACACAAGGAGGGAATCTGGAGGTGGGAACTGAAGAGAGCACCATGGAGAAAAGCTAGCTACTGACGCACTTCCTTTGACTTGCTCAGGTAGCTATTTTTCTTATACTGCTCAGGCAAACCCACCTAGGGGTGGCACTGCCCACAGTGGCCTGGGTCTGCCTACAACATATAAAAAATGTCCCACAGATATGACTGACAGAGGCGATTCCTTAACTGAGGTTTCCTTTCCCCAGATAACTTCAGTTACTGTCAAGTTTACAAAAAACTGACCAGCACAACTGAACCCTTATCAGTTTGGCATACAAACTTATCGCTATTGAACCATAACCTTTCCTTTCTTGTTTTAATCTCAGATCTCATGTTAACATCATAATATAAAACACAACTCTAAAAGTCCCATAGCTTTTAAAATCGTCCAGCCTCGGTTTTTCTCTGTGATTCCCTTCAATCATGAAGAGGCTGACTTGATAGAACAGTGGAATAACATTTTTAAAGGTAGAGCTTGTGGTGGTTTGAATGAGAAATGCCCTCCATAGGCTCACATGTTTAAATACTCGGTCTCCTCTTTGGGGTGCTATTTTGGGGTGGTGGTGGTTAGAAGCTGTGATTTTGCTGTAGGACGTAAGTGTGTATGTCACTGGGGGTGAACTCTGAGATTTCATAACCTCACCCTACCTCCAGTTTGTTCTGTTTCATGATTGCTGTTAGAGATATGTTCTCACAGCTTCCTGCTCCTGCTGCCCTGCATCCCCGCCTTGATGGACTGTTATCTCTCTGGAACCATAAGACAAAAAAAAACCTCTTTCTTCCATAAATTGCCTTTGTTATGGTGTTTTATCACAGCAACAAAAACGTAACGAATACACAGCTCGGGAGGCAGTTGGGTGGCTGTGGGCTGGTGGCTGGACAAGGTTCTTGAGAAGGCAGTATATGCTTTAAACTAGTGTCCAATATATGGTACAATTTCTCTCATAGCCAAGATTCACTGGTCCAGGAATCAAGGGGTGGAAGTAGGAATGGCACCATTTATTATGAACCCCAATGACCCACCAGGGTCACTTGATTCTTGTTCCTGGGACCTTATGTTCTGTGGACTTAGAAGTTTTGGTCCCAGAAGAGGGATTGCTTCTACAGGAGGTACATGCACTCCACTGAACAGGAAGTTAGGACTTCCTCCTGGCTGTTTTGGGCTTCTGATACCCTTGAGTCAATAGGCTAAGAAAGGAGTAACAGTGTTAAGATATTAGATTGATCCAGACTACCAGGGAAATATGGCTGTTTCTCCACAATGGAGATAAGGAAGTTTATGCCATGAGTGCAGGAGATCCTTTAGGGCGTCTCTTAGTGTTGCCATGTGATTAAGGTCAGTGGGAAACTGCAACAGCCCAATCCAAAAAAAAGGATAAATGACCCAGACCTTTCAGAAATGAAAGTATGAGGACCTGATGGAGTGCTTGCTGAGGGTAGAGGAAATACAGAATGGATAGTAGAGGTAGGTCGCTATAAAAAAACAAAACAAGACAAAAAACCACCAAGTGACCAGTTACAGAAATGAGGATTGTAATTGAGAGGAAGGTTCCTGCCCTATTTGTTAAGAATATTCTTATGCATACATTAAGAAGACCTCTGTGTTTTTTTTCCATTTCTTTATCATGTAATTCAATGTCTTTAGAGATAATATTAGTGGTCAAGTATTGTAAATCTATATTATTCTATTTAAGCTATGGGGATTAAAATATTACTCAAGGGCTTTGCTACCCCAGATCTTTGCATTCTAAGTTCCAGATGCTGGTATTTGGAGCTGCAAGGTTTGGCGTTTTCTCTCCTGGATTTGATCTTGCTTGGTACAATTGTTTATTTGCTATAGGCTTGTTTTGTCTCTTTTGGAATAAGAATGTCTTCTTGATACCATCATATGTTGGAATTATGTCACTTGTTTTTGATATTTATAGAGGCTTCCCTGAGTAGCAAACTTTAAGGGAAGAATTGTCCTGATTGCTTTAACTGATGTGAGACTCATCCTGATTGGGGCAGCACCTTTTAGTTAGAGCAGGAGGATTAGTTGCCTTTGGCTCCCTCTTGTGTCTTGGCCTTTTGTTGCTGCTGACTCCTGCTCTCAGAATCAGCATTTCTAGACTTCTAATACTGACCAAGGAACTGTCCAGGAACCTTCTGGGTTTTACAACTCCAGGTTGGGACTGCTGAGGCACCCAGCCTCTAGGATCTAGTGTCTTCCAGGTTGTTGGCTTCTCCAGTGTGAAACAATCACTGTGACACTTCTCTTAATGTGAAGCACTTGGCCTCAAGGACCCGCAATGCCAGGTTCTCAGCCTTTCAGATGTGAGACAACATTTGCTACTATTTTCAATGTAAGCTGATTTAATACATTCTTTAATACATTTATATATATATTCACCTTATCCGTTCAGTTGCTCCAGAGAGCACCAATACACCTTTCCCTTCCTTAACTGGCCAGTACTCTTCCATCTGCCTGAAACACGGACCAACTGGGAAATTCTCATGAATGTGTTGGGTATAGGAGTGTACACGCATGCACACGTGTGCACGTAGAGGCTAGAAGCTGACATCTGTTGTCTTCCTCAGTAGCTTATCCACCTGAATGTTTGAAATGAGGTCTCTTTAAACCAGGAGCTCAGAAATTGGCTTGATTGACTGACCAGCAAGCCTCAGAGATCCTGCTGCCTCCGTCCGTGCCTCCCCCTATCGTGGGAATTACAGGTGCTCACCAATGTGCCTGGCTTTTTATATGGATGCTATGAATCTGAACTCAGATCCCAAGTCATCTCCCCATCTCCAAAATGGACAAAATTAAAGAAAAAAAAGAAGCAATGTAAAGAGCAAGAATTTGTGTTTAGATGTGGGATTGATAACTGTCAAATAAAAAGCTTCAAGTGCAGACATCATGTCTGGCCTTCTAAAATGTACTGTGATATACACACAAAATTAATATTCTGTGTCAGTATCTGCCCTCAAAAATGTCATAAAATTGAACCATGTTCTGTATTCCCTAGATTTAACATGAAACCCGCCAAGAGAAAACTGTAAAGTGCAGTTATCATGAGAAGTTGGTGTTGTGTGTTGAGTGTATAATAATACTGCGCAATGAAATTACCCCTCAATTCCTTGCTTTGTCTCCATTTTAAATTCATACTCCACTCATTAGAAGAACCTGAAAACACTGGGTAGAGGTTTCTATCTGCTCTGTTGCCAAGGCCTCCCCAACCCTCACTCCCAGCCATACCCTGCAGACTCTCTCTTACTATTTCAAAAGTATGTCCTTCTCCCTGTCAGCTCCCACATACTCAGCACTGCCATTTCACTCTTGACTAACATGCAAGTTCTTTCAGTCATTGGTGTTACCCAAGATTTTCAAATAGCAGGTCAGGAGCATTTTGCACTTGCAGCTACCTCCCTGAGCCTGCAGAGGGCAGCAGTAGAAAAGGAGGCGTTAAAAAAAATCCTGGTCATTTTGACCAGGTCAAAAACTACAAAGGGGCTGTGTGTGTGTGTGTGTGTGTGTGTGTGTGTGTGTGTGTGTGTGTGTAACTTGGGAAGGGAATGGGTGGATATAGGTGATATGAAGTGGCAAATGAAGCAACAGGGAAGGGGCTTCAACTGGGGAACAGGAAGGGAGGGCAATAAAGGAGAAGGAGGAAAAGGGGAAAAATGTTAAAGTTTTTTGACAAAGTGTCAAGGAATCACACTATTTTATATTTATTTAAACTTATTCTCAGTACATATAAGAACACACACACACACACACACACACCTTAAAGGAAGTTAAGCCACTTGGGTTGATAAAGCTCCCCATAGGAACCATGTATTAATTAAAAACCACAGTATCAGGCACGAGAAACTTTTGTAACGGTTGGTCAGGGTAGTCCAGGTGACTCCCAAAACAATATAGATTACCAATGTATTCCTTGGTTGCCCCTCAGGGGTTCAGGGTGGGCATCTGTTGCTGAAGACACCAAACACTTGAGATGATTTGGAGCTGGATCTGACCTGAAAGCCTCTTTCCTGCAGTCCAGCTTCTGTGGTCTCAGAAATACTATGCAAGCTGCCAAGGGAGGGAAGAAATTCAGCAGTCCCACGCAGCGGCAACATCTGTTAACCATGACAACTCTCAGCATGGCAAGATATGCATAAAGGTGTAGTAAGTGTCACTCACATGCCACTAGTAACCAATTGCCATCTAATTGGACTTAAGGCCCGCTCAGCAGGAGGGAAATCATGCTTGGTACTGGAAACTTAGCCAGCTTTCTGGGGATATTGAGGCCATGGATGTTAGAAAAATATTTACTACCACACTTTCCAAGACCAGCACAATTCCTTAGTATTACATTCTAAATTGTATCCTCAAACCCATAGGTAAATGTAGCTGTCACCCCTCAGCAAAGAAGCCCCCCTTTCATAGCAAATGGAGATCATCAAAGAAAACCACAACTGGACAGAATGCACCAGTCAATGCATATTGTGGGGGGGGGGGCCCAGCCCCATGTGATACATCTACATCACAGCTCCTGCGTCTGTGTCTCGGGGATCATCACAGAGGAGGGGTGGAAGATAAGAGCCGGAATGCCAGGAAGCCTGCCGTGAAGCAGTCTCTTCCAGAACCGGCTACATAAACAAAACTGTCACAACAGTATCAATGGATGTGCTGTCATGGAAGAGGGAAAATCTGATGAGGCTCCACCCCTAGAAAAAGAACTACAGGCAAGCAATGACTGCTAGAAGAATTAGCCTCTCCCCTTCCTGGATGTCTGATCCAGAGTGGTCAGCCTTGAAACCATATACACACAACCAACAAAAGCAGACCCAGCAGGTTGTATTTATATATATTTATGCATACACATACATATATATGTATGTAACTCATATATATGCATGTAACAATAATAAAGAAGAGGCTTTCAACTCGAGAGTGGGAGGGGACGTGAGGGGTTTGAAGGAGAGCAGTTGGGAAAGGGAGAGGAGAAAGTGATGTAATTTTAAATAACTCACTGAACATGTAGAAGTCAATCTAGGGCCCACCTAGAGCCTTCACCCCCTAATGACTAGTGTTCATGGTACTAGGAGGGTACAATGTGAAGAGACCTTGGGATGCTCAGTCCTGAATGGGATGTAGCCATCAAATCCCTCTCCTCAGGGCTCAGAAAAGTATGTAAAAGAGGAGATTGTAAAAGCCAGTGCAGGTGGAGGACACCAGGGAAACAAGACTTTCTAGGCACAGCTGACTGACACACATATGAATTCACAGAGACTATGGCAGCATACACAGGTCCCAGCCCTAGGAGGGAAATTGGATAATGCCCCCACCCCATCCCTAACCCAGAAGCAATCTCCAATTGATAACTGCCTGCCCCCAACCCACAAAAAAAAGAAAGGGAGAAAAAGAGGAAGAAAGGAAGAAAAAAAAATTAGTTTTCTCCAAGGGAGTCTCATGGATGTACAAACTACACTTAAGTGCAGACCCCATGACCAGCAGGGGATGGTCAACACAAAACGAACTCAGTGGTATTTTTGGAGGATTTTTGCCCCATAATGCTTTGTCCGGGCATTTTTCCCTACCTTACTGGTCTTTTGCTTATGTATTATGATTTCTGATTTTGTGTTTTTATGGGATTTTTCTGTGTAACTCTGTGTGATCTTCAGGTGTAACTCTGCATCTATATGTGTCTCTTGTACTCTATCCTTTTTTTCCTGTTTTTTTTTCTATTTTTTCCTTTCTTTTTCCTCTGTTTTCTAATGAGAGAGAGAGAAAGAAAAGGTGTGGATTTTGGTGGGTGGGGAGGTAGGGAGGATCTGGGAAAGACGCAGGAGGTAAACACTCTGTCAAGGCAGCCACGGTGGAGAATCTTACTCCTGAGCACTACATGGGAGAAATCCCTTCCTCCCACCCACTTCCTCATCTGCAAACCAAGATCTTCTCATCATCTTCCCTGGCTGCCATGACGGACAGGCCACTGTGTCCCCAGAGTTCAGTTCTGATCAACTGGAGCCTGTCTGGGGCTGTACCAGTGTGGCCCACGTGTGCCCACAGACAGCTGGCCCTGGTTCTGGATTCTTCTTCCTAAGAAGATCATGCATGCACTGCCGTGAACCAGAGAACAAGTAAACTGTTTGGGAGGTGCCAGGAAACAATCGTGCCTGTATTATACATCTAAGGAACAGAGTTTGGAGGGAGGACGCATGAGACTACCCATTTTAGTGCTGTCCCTCATGAAGATGTGATCTTGTGTTCCAGAGAGCTGAAATGGGATGTGTGGGAAGAAGTGATTTGTAGCTGAAGGAGTCCCCAATCATTTCTTCCTCAATTCAGCAGCACTTCCTGCTTGCAAACTTTCCGTCTCAACTGTATTCAATTAAGAGTCAACCAATCTTTCAGAGGTCTCTAGGTGGAGAAAACTTAACTATTACATGATTTTACATGGTCACACACAGAAAAATTCTCCTTTGGCCGATTTTAATTATGTGGAAATTTTGACTTTCTGTCTAGACATAGGGACAAGTTTCTTCATTTGTCCTATCCCTGGTTACTTTAAAATCTGAGCTGTTTCTTGGAGGTTAATGAATACATTTTGAGCTGGCTAAAAGTCAGGATCACCCCCACCCTCCTCCAGGCTTCTGCTATCCGGGTTTGAGCGTAGGCTCAAGGTGAGGCAGTGATGCAGAGAGAAGGTAGACAAGGCTCCAGCCCAGGTTCTGAGAGAACCGTGCTGTGATCTAGGCCTTTGGTGTCCTTGTTTATAATTGTTATCCTGTGGATCAGAGCACAGTGCCCAGGCAGGGTGAGGGGGCTCTGGTGTGCTCGGGATGCTTACAGACCCACAGAAAGGTTACAGCATGCTCTGGGGAGGACTCTGAAGTGCAGCTGCCTGGTGTCACTTTCTCTGGAGAAGTGGGAGGGGAGAAAGAGGACAGGTAGAGGCAGGTACTCTTTGTTTTCCTGTCTGAGGAGACAAAACAGATCTCTTATATGTGAAACAACCACCCACTGCAGGTACACATGATGAAATTACTATCAACATTAAGACACCAGCTCTGATCTTGACGATTAAGTGAAGTTCATTGAAAGTCACCGAGCATGTACCTGGGACCAGACACCATGTCCAGCATAGTGTAGGATTGTAGGTAGTTACTGACATTTAGATAGAGTTAGAATATAGAGAAATAGAACATAAGTTTGTTCATTTTGGGTGATGGATGGGGATGGGTGGGTCATGGAAAAAAAAGGAATCATGTTCTGCAGGGATGTGGCAGGGGAGATTCTGTATTGTTTTAGGGTTTTCTATATCTAGACCTTGCCATGTAAGTTCATGCAGGCTTGTGCTCTCCAGTCACCTGCAGGGATGGATGCGGTGCCTTTCCCTTCTCCTTCCCAGCAAAGCTCCCTTGGTCAGTGGTCCAGAAGGAAACTTACCCGACATCTCATAGTTAAGGAATGCTAATCTTGTTACTATGTATGCCTCGAGTCATGTGCTTCTTGCCAGAAAACGCAGATGGCTCTGATCGTGCCATACCACCAGTCGCCAGCTGGTGGTGCTAGAGGCACCTCTGCTATCGGAGTAGTAGACGACTGGGGCTACTTATCTACTCAGTTTTAAGCCCATTTAAGCTATGCAAAGTGACACCAAGACTTACAACTGATGCTCTATCTGCATGTGTCTAATGTGGTCAAATTTTTTTTCTAGTTTGAAATTTAATGGAGGAAACATCAACAGATATAACCCACAAGAATAAAATCTCGAGGTCCTCAACTATTTTAGTAGTGTAAACGTATTTCTTAGACCAAACAGTCAGAGAGCTGCAGCGGAGATCACCCCTCCTGCCAGAGTGGGCTCCATGCCTACAGTTCTGGCCCCAGAATTTCATTCCATGGCCTTGCATGGACTTGCAGGAGGGACTTGCAGGGCCTGTTTTATGCTCATCCCAGCAGGCAGCCCCACCTCCCCACCTCCCTTGTATGGCCAGGTGCCTATCCAAAAGGTGGATCTGGGAGGCAGCACCCCAGGCGTTGAGGACCCATCCAGAGGGGAGAAGGAGGCTCTTTGGTTTGAGCAGGGTCTCCATCTCACCCTCATGCTGCCCCTGATTTCTTCCAGGCTCCTTCTGTGGATTTTCCATTCTCTTTCTTCTCTCAGGCCCTTTTGTCCCCCTGTG
This sequence comes from Peromyscus attwateri, assembly GCA_902168425.1. Lineage (NCBI taxonomy): Eukaryota > Metazoa > Chordata > Mammalia > Rodentia > Cricetidae > Peromyscus > Peromyscus attwateri. The sequence continues at coordinate 32,865 of CABHPP010128963.1, read as the reverse complement.
ACTTTCCTGTGTTCTCTGTAAGAAAGCAGAGACATGGCCACTCAGGAATATATATATATATTTGTATTTGGTCTGACATACCGTAAGTCATCTTGGAATAAATTCAGAGTCTGGAGGAGGGGTGCATTTTGTTCGGGTTTGTGAGATTGTAAGAGAGTAAGTAGAAACAGAAGATCTTGCTGCCTTCACCAAAGAATGTGCAATTGTGATTCAAAGGACTATGGAAAAGGAAACTTTCCCCTTGTTTAAGTTTCTCCCCTCTCCTTCATATTCACTTCTGGAAACTTCCCAAGTGTCCAACTCCTTGGAGGCAGAGCCGGTTCTACATTCTTGTAGTGACTTCAAATAACCACAGGGAGGCAGTGTGGTAGAGGAAGCCGCACCTGGAAATACTGGACATTTTGGACCACAGGAGGTGAGTCCTTTTATCCTGGGCTTAGCAGTGGACAGGAAGTCGACGAGGTTTCCCCGCCATTTCCTTATCCCAGTTCTTGAATCCACCCGCCAAACTCCCCCTTTACCCGAGCCTTACTCACATGTCTTTGGCGGATCAGAGCATTTGCTTTTCCCTTGCGCTGATTCTGTGTGTACGGGTGAGGGATAGAGCAGGGGGCTCAACTATCACTGAGTTTTCCCCACGTGTGCTTCGATCACTCGGAGGGTTTTGTGGCTGTGAAGCGATAAGAAGGAGGGAGTTTCTAGGCAGGACTAGTGGAATTGCAGCTTTTCCTAGGGCTTATAAGGCTGCTCTGTATTCTGAGCAGGTGTCTGCCCCATCCCACTTTGCACAAAGTAAGCGCCACACACAGCTTCTTTAGCCCTGATGCACGGTGTCAAGTGGAAGTAAGATTGTTTATCCAGAGAGCACTGAGAACCCCTACTAATAGGTCAGATCCCGAGAGTGGGAAAGGGGGAAGTGACAGCAGAGACCCCGCCCGGGTCAAGGAAAGGACAAGATTTGAAAAGAGGCAGATGCGACCTGCAGAGCAGAGGGACCACAGAGCGGGCACTGATTAGCGGATCACAGGTTAGGCAACTTGGAGGGTGAGTGAAAGGAGGTTCTCTTCAGGGATACAGCATGTGGATCCTCCAGGAGCCGGCCTGATCTCCAGACCCGAGTTAAGTCCCTCCACCTGCTTCACACCACTGTGCTCTAAACTACAGTCCACGAACTGACATTGTACCCCTTCTACATTCTTCGGGACTGTTTCACACAAAGGACCTCACATCATGGCCTGTGCATCCAAGCAGAAGAGGAGAGCCTTGTTTGGTCACTAACTTCTTCTTGTCCATCAAATCTTTTTCATCCTTGGGAGTCCTTTCCCACATGCAGCCCTATACTTGTGGAGTCCCGGATGTCACCTCTTACTACCTGGTAGACTATCCTGGGAAAGTCTGGAGTAAGCAGGTCAAGGAGCAGATCATACAGACCCTAAGTCCTCAAGGAATCTAACCTCAAATTTTAACAAAGACCAATTTTCTAATAAAAATGCAATAAGGTTTATTCTATTAAAAACAAGGAAAATTTGAGAGAGACTTAGGGTAAAAGAAGAGAGTCAGAGTGTCAGAGAAAGAAAGGGAGGTCTTGGTGTCCTGACATGCCTAGAATCCCCAGAGACATTAGCCAGGCACCCCCAGTCAATGGACCAAGTCCCCACAAACTCCAACTGCTGATACTCTGAGAGTGGATCAAGAGGGCTGGGAGATGGTGTGAGCTAAGGAAGATGTGACGTAACCCAGTCTCGCCACAGGAAGACCTGTGGAAACACATTCTTTCCTTGCTGTCAACCCAAGCATGTTCTGAAATTTTAGTTTTTGTTATGCTTTAAAATGGCTTCTTCAGGTGACTCTAATCCTTCCTGAGCCGGGGACACATTTACTGGTGGGAGGTGCAAGATGAAGTGGGAAAAAGGATTAAAAGCCCAGGAAATGTAATAACCTTCAACCACTTACACCCAGCATCCAGCCCCGCCTTGGTGTCAGGGACACACAAGGACTTACTGCTTTCTCTATACCTGGTGGCACAGGGTGGCTTGAGGGGCACAGAAGCCCCCTTCAGAGCCATGGGCCATGTTTCCCCATCCTTTGCTCCTTTACTAGAAAACCTAAGAAATACTAATCCTAGCTGGGCGGTGGTGGCGCACGCCTTTAATCCCAGCACTCGGGAGGCAGAGGTAGGTGGATCTCTGTGAGTTCGAGGCCAGCCTGGGCTACAGAGTGAGTTCCAGGAAAGGTGCAAAGCTACACAGCGAAACCCTGTCTCCTTCATCAGTGACCAAACTAGAATTTTCCAAGCAAAGAACAAGTCAGTACTCAGAAGAACTGGGCTGTCCAGAGCTCAGGAAATGGCCAGTGTTTCCTAGTCTGTCTGAGTTCAGAGGAAAGGGGCGCAGGCTAGACCTTTCAGTTATCCAAGGAGCAGTTTTGTGATTGAGGAGGCCCCTCCTGTCTGACTGAGGAGGCCCCTCTTGTCTGAAGTGATGGGCTGTTGACTTCTAATCAGATTTCCCCACAGAGTGCAAAATCTTGCATATTTAGACCCCAGATCTGCATGGTAGGTAAATGAGGAGGGTTTGATGTGATAAAGACTGACTGGATGGGTGAATAGCAATGCTAAAAATATCTACTACTAAAAGAACATCAGAAATTTAATGACAACATTTAAACGTTTGTTGGGAGCCCTTGAACGATGTCCTTAAAATCTCTGAATTTTACTGTCATCAGTGTGTACAAGATGGGAAGTACAGTCCAGAGAGGTCAGTTCAGACCAGTGGCTTCAGATTCAGACCCCTCACCCCCACCCATTGCTTGTCCATCCTCCTTGTGCCTCATTCTTCTCTCAATGTCTGTTCTTTAGATGCTTTGAAGCCTGTGGAGTCGAGGACAGAACACTACTATCTTTCTCTGCCCAGCATAATGGGATTCACCTTTCTGGAGTATGAGCTCACAAAGAAGTAGAAAGATTTATGTTGTACTGTGAAATCTGAGAATGAGAAAGGAGAGGGCAGAAGACTTAGAAACGTTTCTGCTAAGGACAGGTTCAGCTGGCCTGGGTGCCAGAAGCCAGTTGGTCTCCGTAGGAGAATCATCTGGAGACTCACTTTGCTTGGTCTCCACCTTTCAGAGGAGATCCTGCTCAGAGGGATCCAAGGGAGGGAGAGCAATGCACACTGGGATAGGAGCTCTGCTTGTAGTTTCTATTTATTCAGGAGTGTTTGACCCCTTCAGTAACACAAAGTGATCTTATCTGGGTTTTAAGTCTTCTCATCACGTATTGAGGACTAAATCTTTCCTAGCACTGTCCCTTCAGTTCCTTCTGATTTTCCAACTGGTTTCATGGGAACAGGTGCTTTCATTCTCTTAACCTCCGGTGATGTTGTCCTTCCACTCCATACCCTACCTTAGAGGTTTATCTATGTTGGGCTTGATCCTAGGGTCAGTGCTCTTTAAGAATACAAGGGTCAGGATTAGGTAACTATCAAAGGAGGGCCACTGCCTGATATGATTATACCTAGAAGTTGGTCATGTCCCCTTAGATACTACTGCAGTGAGATATTGATAAGGCTGGTTCCTACAGCTGAGTGGTTGTGGCAGAATGGCAGATGCTGGTACTGACAGAATATGTCTCACACTGAAACTAACGTGCTCAAATTTTAACCCACAAGCTGATGCTATTTTGTCTGAGAGCTTTTGGGATGTGGTGAGGTCATGGGAGTAGAGCCCTTGTGAGTAGGATTAATGCCTAAATAATAGTCAAGACTACACACTTGGATTATTTTGTTTACTGACATAGTACCTTTCTTATTGGGAGATATTGAGGTCTTATGAGTCACATTGTGTTCTGGTAGACCAAATAGGCTCTTCTCAGTTTAATAAAAGAGTTCCTTTAGAGGGTAACACCAATTCTAGAGGACCATCTTTGTAAGATAAAATCTTCAACTGTGTTATCTAAGGCCGTGCCTTTCACTTTTGAGAACTTTACCAGACACCAATGTGACAGGAATTAAGACAACATGGTGTTGGTGTGAAGACTGGCACTCAAGTCAGTACACCAGAATATCGGTTCTAGGAACAGACTCACACCATTATGCTCTTTGATTTATGACAAGGGTGACTTGATGAAGTAGTGACAGAGAGTGGATTTTGTTCAATAAATAATACTTAGGTTGGCTGGCTGCTCAGACATATTTTTCATATCTGGGTTGTAGGACAGGCTTTTGAATGCATTTGGTCATTTGACTCAGGGAGGACAGGACACTATATTTCACTTGAATGATGAGGCTCCTCTGACAACTGACTGCAGAGAAACAAGACAGAAACAAGGAGACAAGTGAGATAACTTTTGTGGTTGTTCAGGTGAGTGAGAGACGGAGGCTCCATTATCGTAAGAGCATTGGAAATAAAGTGGTGAGAAGGGACAACGTTCTTAAGGCAGTACTCAGGACTTGGGGAGAAATTGTGTGGAGGAGAGATTAACTAAGATGAATTCTAAGATTGTAACAATGATAACTATTATTACTATTTTCATTACTTAAGAAATTAATTTGGCAGACGAAGGCTATCACTGTCTTCAGTGTTGTCCACACAAATAAGTTACCCATGCTCCCACTGAATATCTTCCTTCCCATTCTAAATTCAGTGGACCTCACACAAAAGAAAGGTGTGATCACAGGAGGGGGACTTATTAAGATGGATGCCAGTAGGAAATGGACAAGGTGAAAATGATTGAAATATAAATGTATGAAACTGTCAATAAAAATGGGGGTAAAATCTCATTATTTGGTTTACAGCCTGAGTATTTCTACACACATGGAGAAATTGTTGTACAAATTAACAGTGGAGATAAAATATAAATAATAGATAACATTATTACATGAAATGATAATGAGTAGCTATAAGCAACTTCATAACAATAAATCCTACAACTTATGAAAGCACAAATTTCTTGAAAACACAATTAGCAAAAATGAACACCCAGTTAGATAACCCCAAGATGTTATTTCACTATGACCTCTGGCAATGTTCCCTCTTCGTTCAAACACTAATTTACATGTTTCTGTGGAGGCAAATGTAATTAAAGTATGGAGTAAATTGATTTGAAGTAAGGGAGAAAATTCTGGATAATCTGAGTTGGTCTGAGTCAACCAGTTGGTAGGCTTTAAGAGCAGAAGTGAAGCCTCTTGGGAGAAGACATTCCGGGTGGGATGGTAGCTTTCACCTTTCAGCCTGCCCTCCTGCTCTCCTGCCTTATGGCTTTCAGATTTGCCCACTCTGCACCCAAAGTCCCATAAATCATGCCTTTGCAGTCAGTCTATCTCTGAATGCACACTTCCTACTTACAATTAGGAGGCTTTTGTTCATCGTTCAAAGCTTCTTCACATGGAAAGACTCAGGTTTAGATGGCTTAATTGGTGAATTACATCAAACACTTAAGAAATAATTTTAATTAATTAAAAGTAATTAACAAATAACCTCTTCTAGAGAACAGAGGAGTGGGAACACTAAGGGGGTGATCAGAGGAAGTTGCAGCAAGAGGGCAACGTAAAGCTGCCATGGAGGATGAAAGTCTAGGACGGTAGAATAGCCCTCCAAGGTCCACACTGCCCACCTGTGATTCTCTGGCGGTGCTGGATCGCCTCTTCTTCTTGACTCCATTGTACAAACCCATGCAGCACATTTACAGAGGATCTCAGATGTCCCGGGAACTGTTAGATAGTGAGCATGTCCACTGTTGAGTAGATGTGAGGATAGCAAACACTAGCTATCATTTCTTCAAGCATAACAGGAAGCTTTCTTTTTCTTTTCCTTAAAAAAATTCTATTTGCTTTTCTGCACTCCCGCTGGCCTAGTGAGCAGGCATGGCCTCAACATGCAGAACGACGCCGGCAAGTTCGTGGAGTCTGTGGACCTGTACGTGCCGCAGAAATGCTCCGCGAGCAACCACATCATTGGTGCCAAGGACCACGCATCCATCCAGATGAATGTGGCCGAGGCTGACAGGGTCACAGACCGGTTTAATGGCCAGTTTAAAATCTATGCTATCTGTGAGGCCATTTGAAGGATGGGAGAATCAGATGACTATTCCCCGATTGGCTAAGGCTGATGGAATTGTCTCAAAGAACTTTTGACCAGAAGAGATCGGGGAATATTAGTCATAAATAAAAGTGAGAAAGTAAAAAACAATTCTATTTAGTTATATATTTAGACAGAATAGTACATGATGACCTCAAAATTGCAGTTCTTCTGCCTCAGTTCTTGAGAGGTAGAACTACAGGCAGAGGCCACCATGCTTGTTTAATGAGAGAGCCACTCAGGGAAGGAAGTCAGGTTGGATAATCCCATCACATCTGTGAACGGTCATTCTAGCTGCTGTGAGTGGCTTACAGGACATCGAGAATCAGTCTTCTCCAGGAACAAGCCCCCAGATAGGTTATCCAGTCCCAGGTAGTCAGCCCCAAAGGCATATCCATATGAACAACACTAAATGGACTCAGCAGGTTGCATTTACACACACACACACACACACACACACACACACACACACACACACACACACTTTTAGATCATTAAAGACGAGGTCATGAATTTGAGTAGGAGTAGGGACTGGGGAGAGGGGAGAGTGGAAATGATGTGAAGATAGTACTTGTGTGAAATTCTGAAAAATAAATAAAATACAATTAAAAATATTTAGAAGATTTCTTTTTTGAGACAGGGTCTCACTATGTAGCCCTGGTTGGCTTGGAACTTGCTATGTAGATCAGGTGGCCTGGAACTCATTCAGATCTATTCACCTCTGCCTCCTAAGTGTTGAGATTAAAGGCAGTGTGCCATCAAACCCAGCCTCTTAGAATCAGTCCAGATGAGAAACGATGGCACCTGAATCAGCGTAGTGTGTGAGAAACAGAAAAAGTTAGTGGAAGACGGGGGAAGAGAGAGTTAGAATTGTTTACTTCACAGTATTCGCTCTGATCGTTCTAATAATTCTCCGGGTCTAATACAGCAATATCCCAGCAGTTCAAATCATGGCAAACTTACATGGTAAGTGTAGTTAGAGCTTTCAGGCTCTAGAGTGCAGTCTACTACCTGAGATGGTCATCCCTCTTCCTCCTCCTCCTTTTCCTTCTGTTAATAGGCTTTGCTTCAACTTGCTTGGCTTTAAAAATCAACGAACAATTGTGCTTACGGGAAAATGTATAATTTTTCCTTTTTTTCCCCAGTGTCCTTTGAACATCTCACCACACACAGACTATCTTAGAGACTTCTGTATTCCACAGTAGAACCAGAAAAGACACCCCATAAGTACCCACTAGCTAGGACAAAGCTCTTGACTCAGGTATCTCTTTCAGAGAGGAGCAGTTGGGAGAGTCCAGAAGGGTGTGTTTTCCTGGCAGGGGAGTGGCTCTCTTTGGCCCCTGGCTGAGGATAAAAAGGTGTGCTCTGGACAAAGATGGAGCAGCAGTGGAGCAGGGATGCTGGTAGCAGCTTCCTTACTGGGCCAATTCTGTGGTGTGGTCGTGGACAGGGTTCTTTGATACTTAGCCTTAAGCTTTGTTCTTCAGGCCTCCTGGAGTTTCCATAATCCTCCCAAAGGCCTTTTGACAAGCCCATTTTAACCATCCAGAGTAAGCTTCCAAGTGATCCAACACTAGCTGTTATGAAATAGTCTCAAGCTGTGATTCACTGATCCTGGGGTCTTTGGCAAAGTGAAGAGGGCAATGAGCTCTGAGTAAAGCCTTTGTTCACCTTGACTTTTATATAGAGTATGGGGTATAGCAAATGTTCATCGTAGACTAGAAGACATGTACAACCCTTTACTATTTTGAATGATCTGGGTCACTGGGGCTTCTCACAGGTTGATTTCTGAGTTCAGTTCATCTACAAAAATTAAAATTAAACTATTAAAAGGAAAATGCTGCCTCTGGCCTATAGAGTATGTCTTTCCTGAATCATTCTTTCAGGATGAGGAACACACCATTTTAAATCTTCCAAGGGATCTATGAGTGGGTGGCCATTGATTTCCAAAGAGAAGAGGAGGTTTCAGTGTAGCCACCCCAAACTTAGGAAGCCTCTTGAACATTCCTGAACATGTGATTTCAGTCTTGGCTATGATGCTTACAGGGTCAAGGTGGCGGCTGTCTTCAGAGTCCCACTCAAAGGAGGTCTGTTTTATAAAACAATTTATGTCTTATATAAAGATGAAATCTGCCTCCTTTAATGTCTACACACTCTCTCCAATCCAATATGGCCTCTTTATAATGATCTGTACATCCCCTTGCAAGGCTTTTAGGAATTGCCTTTTCCTCAAAATTTTCCCTTCTCCAGCATAAGCAACTCTGTGGCCTCTGAGTTTTTACACAGAGCTTTCCACAGAGCTAGTACTGGCAGGGTTGGAGTCAGGCAGACTATATTACTTACAGCATGTATAATCTCAAACAACCTGTTCAACCACAGACAGTTGCAGTTATTAGTTGGAAGTATGCTTCCAGCCCAATGGACTTAGTTCACATCTCCATTCTACCTCTTCTAATTGCTCAAGAATTATTTAATATTTTTTGCTAGGCTGAAAATTTTTCAAATGATTAGTAATTTGTATTTGTGAATGTGAAACTATTTAACCCAGGTAAAGATCTTGCATGCGCCCATTCGAGATTCGAGCCCTGTTTTAGTGGGTAGCCGTTCCAGCTTTGACCTGGAAATACCACACCCTTTGAGGCTTCGGTAACTGTCACGCCTACAAGGTGGAGCTGAGAGAGGACCCCTGAAGACCTAAGATCCGGATGGGGGAGCTCTCTTGGTTCCTGGACCCTGAACACTGGAGCTAGACTGAGCAGAATTCTCCAGAGAACACCGCTGGACTGCGCTACACCTTTCCCAGACCCTGTAACCTATCCCTTCACTTGTAAGTTACCCCACAAAATAAACCTCCCTTTTAACTACGTGGAGTTGCCTTAATATTTAAACCAATACCCTGTCCTATTTTTCTGTCAGTAGAAGTGGTCTAGATATGCATCTAACCTTTCTACAGCTTCTTTCATGATCTGTGATGTCTATGAATTGGATTCAGTCGATCTTATTGTGGGCCAGGGCATTATATCTACTTCCTAAGTAGTCAATAGTTGTTATCCTCTAGGAGTGTGTTCTTCAGTAAGGTAGATATGAGCTTTACAGAGGGTAGGGTTGAAATTATTGGGAGGACAATGAGGAAGATTATTCTGGGAGCAGAATTCTGTGGTGTGGGGTGGATAAAACTCAGAATGTATGGATAGCAGAACTACATTTTAGGTTTTGCAGAGATAGGGCTAAAAGTGAATATATGACAAGAGAGAACACAACAGTGTGAAGACAACATAGTTTGGCATTGTGGAGAGCAATTGTGACAGTAAAGATGGCCAAAGATTATTTGACATTTCTTCAGTGGGAGGTGGTGGTGGTGGGGTCTATGTCCTCGGAATTTCTCTAGACCAGCAGACTATGGCATGATACAAGGCTGGTTCCTACTTGCTGTTGGCATCTCAGGCTGCTCTGTAAGACACATGGCTACTGTGCTAGAGAGTTCCTTACTTCCTGGAGACAGCAGAAGCATGGCTGGGTTCAGTATCTCAGCTGTGTTTGCCAAGGTATCAGACACATGAGTGAATCCATCTTGAACCTTTCAGATCAGCCAGCAGTCAGGTGAATAACACGGAATGATTCCAATCCATATTATCTGAGGCAGAATTGCTCAGCCAACGTTCGTCTGACTATCTGGCCCATAAAATTTAGAGATAAACAGTTCTAAATATTCACCGAGATAGATAAATACTAAAATTAAGATATCCTTTGATATGAGACAGAATCAAATAGACTCCGTGGATTGCTAGTGATATAATCCCAATAATCCTTCCCAGATTTCCCTTGAATAAGTTATTTGTTTTTCCATTTCCTTGGGGTTGTCAGTCCCTTAATGTTTGGCTACAGGAGCAAAAAGCTGCCTTGAGCCACAGCTTGCCTTACTAGGATGGAGCATATCCAGTGTCTGCCCAGGAGGAGGATGCAGTGGTGGGACTATCTGGACCTACTGTGATATGAGGACAATTAATGTCTCTACGTAGTAAGTGATAGAAACAAGGACAGGAAGTTTGGGTGTAATTGCTGGTGAGGAGCAGAACTGAGATGGAAATACCTGGCCCTGAAGCCAGGGCTCTTGATTATTTCACACTGCCTAGGCTTCTGTACTGGGTGTCATTCCTAGCCCCTCAAAGAAGTGCCTGGGAGGCTATCAGGAATGGGCACTTCTTTAGGCTGATCAACTGTAAGGAATACCATTGTCTGACTGGGTCTGAACTGTTTTGGGTTCTGGTATTCTTTTGGGGCCCCTACTCTCAGGGGAGCAGTGATTCCAGGTCAGGAACAGCCCTTGCAGCTGGGTAAGGTTCTCTATAAATTGTGCTATTTGTTCAGGTAATGTGGGCTGTGAGCTTCCTGTGTGTGTATTATTGGTATAACCAAGAGGGCCAAATGTGTGGATGCCTAACTTGGAACTTTGAGCTGATATAAGAGCTATATGTAAATATCAGGAAGAAAAGGTGCAACTATCTTACATTTCAGAGTAGAGTTTCATAAAAGAGCAGAAGCCACTTGGAAGTGTGATTCATTCTAATCAAAGAAAATATTTCTAAGTAATTTTGTCAAGGACACCATTGTTTGCCTTCCATGCTTGGTGCTCTCCATTGCTGGTAGACATTGAGGAGAGGTTGAAAGATCACATATCAGAAGGTATTTTAGAGCAGACATCAGTTTAAAATATGTATCTGGTCCTGTGACTATTCTTATTGGGGATTTTTCTCTGTTTCAGATTTCCTGTCAGGATCTTGCTATTTTTCTTTTTCTCTTTATAGGCCAGCTTCCACACACTTACTTTTCTAATTGATATTATACAAATCTCCTCTTCTATGTCATTGTCCAAAGAATAGGCTCTGACAGGATCTAGGCAGAATAGAACACCATAAGCCAGGAAGTCCCAGAAGTGCTTCTCGCTTGAGTGAGTCTCAAGCCTTCCCTCAAATTTTTGGGTCAGTGTCATCACTTGAAGACATCTTTGAAAATCTGGGATTTGAACTCTGGTCCAGGTAAAACAAGACCTCCTGGCACAGAAAGAGCATATGATGGAAAAGTGGTGATCTGGATATGGAACAATCTCCGGCCAGGCCACACGGTGTCACTATCACTTAATACCAAAGACCTGGGATTTCCAAAGCTAATCTTAGAATTGCACTGTGTTTGTCTTGATATCCTTTCTTTTTTGTATACCTAAGAATTCTAGCCCTCTAAAACTTCACTGTTGGGGCTGAAGAGACAGTTTATTGGTTAACAGTGCTTACTTTCTTATAGAAGATCTGGGTTCAGTTTCTATCACCCACAATGAGCAATTCTTAAATGCTGTAACTTCAGTATGAGGGAATCTGATGCCCTATTCTGACCCATGTGGGCATCTGCAAGGGCATGATACACATACACTCAAACAGGCACACATACATATATTTTTTAAAAGCTTAAAGCTCCCACCTATGTTTGTGACAGCGTGCATAAGACCTGTGCAAATTCAAGCTCAACCAAATTCCAGCATGGAGAGGAGAGGAGGGTGGGTACCAAGTCCAACGCCAAGCCAAGGAGCTACTGGCAATTAGTTGATAGGAGAGAGAGAGAGAGAGAGAGAGAGAGAGAGAGAGAGAGAGAGAGAGATACTTTTCTCTAAGCTTGTAGCTTCTAGCAGGTAGATCATGCTCCAGTGGAAGCCTACAACTAAGAAATATATGGGTAACACATATTGGACTTGATAGGTTTAAAACGAAAAGGGACACAAAGTTGGGTAGGTGAATCTGGGAGGAGTTAGGGGGAGAGAAGAGAATATGGTGAAAGAACATTGTACAAAATTCTCAAAGAACGAGATAGTTTACTAGAACTAGTTAGAATGTGTGTGAGTGCATGCGTGTGTGTGTGTGTGTGTGTGTGTGTGTGTGTGTGTGTGTGAATGTATGCATGTGTGTGTGTGTGCGTGTGTATGTGCTGGAAGGGGGAGAGAGGGGAAATGTAGGGAGAGAGAGAGAGAGAGAGAGAGAGAGAGAGAGAGAGAGAGAGAGAATTTTTGGGAGTCCATTTTTTCCTTCCACCACGGAGGTATCAGGGATAGAACTCAGGCTCAGGCCATCAGGTTTGGCAACAAGCGCATTTACCACTGAACCATCTGTCCAACCTGTGATGGCATTCTTGATTCAACCACCGACCTTCTTCTGACTGGATGGGAGCTAGCCTCAGAGCAAAGGAAACTCCCCCTAGCTGGCAAAGATACCACGACCATTGTCTTTTCTACAGCTTCCTGCTTCTGAGGATTAAAGCAAAACAAGGGCCTTAATCTTGTATCTCGATGATTCTAAGTATAGTCAAAGCCGAGCTTGCCGAAAGCTTAGGGGGTTTCCAGTTTCATGTTTCATGCTTCACTCTGGGTTCTGAAATGACTTGTTCAACCTTCCTTGTGTGGAAATCCCCAGTGTGGCAGGTACTTCGAGACTAGTAAGGTTTCTGTTGTAGGAAGGTCAGCCTGGGAGGAATGGAGCCCTTTCCTACCTCACCTTTGGGGTGGTCAGCCAAGTGTCATGATTGTGCCAGAAGAGGCAGGGACGTTGAATGGGAGAACAATGTGGGAAATGGTAAGTAGCAGACAGGTGCTGGGTGATGTCTTGCATTCTAATCAGTAAAAGTAAAACCTTCGAGTCTAGACCAGATAGTGTCGTTCCACCATAAGCGGACTCTGCAGACTCGGTGGATACAAATCGTCATTAGAGAAAGCTTAGTGAGACAGGCTGAGAAGTAGACCAGGCTGTCTACGTGACAGCTATGGCTTCAGCATGGTTTTATTAGTCAGAGATTCTTAATAGCAGATGGAAGATAAAAATCAGGTTCTGTCTTATCTCACAGGGCAGTGGTTGTCTGTTGGTGACTCCATGTGTTGGTGAGTGGTTCTAAGGCTCCTGTAACCCAGAAATCCTCAACATTTACATGCAGTCTATCAATTTATATGTTGCCATAGCAGCTATTGACTCTATTTTTGTATTCTAGTATTTGTGCATAGCCAGATACTCGGTATTTCAGGTGGTCACAGGACTACCCAGACAAGGGTCAGGCAAGGATGCTGTTCACTTGCTAACATTCTGGGAAACTCATTGCCTGTGGAAATTTATACAAAAATATAGACAAGAGAGTTTCAATCCTTGAAGTACATTGGAAGTAGGTGCACTGCTTTTTGTGAACTCTAAATTCATGCAGCCAATGTTACTAATTTAAGTCAAGTTTTAGAAATTTAAACCTTTTCCTCCAAGGGTCTTTGGAGGAATGATTGGTGTCTCTAACAACTTAGAAAATTAAATTCTGTTAACCAACTTAAACTGAAATTAAAAGTTGACACAGTTGTCAAGTACTTTGGCCCTCTGACTGACAAATACAATTTCAAACACACTGATGTGCTGAAGAAAATCTATACATCTTTTGATTGTCATGTTTCTAAAATACTTTAATATTGTTCAGTTTTAAAAACACTTAAAACAATTTAAAAACACTTTTATAAATTGCAGCCTAAAATCAGATGTAGATAAATTAGTTAGTTGTATGGTTTATTATAAACTCTAAGTCTAGTTTCTTTGATGATCTAACATTCAGACTTCACATTTTAAATGGCTGATTCCTGGGTACATATGCCATCATACCATGCCATCAGGGACTGACACCTAAATGTGGTGCTCTCATAAGTTATGCCCTTCTGATTTAATTGTGTTATTAACTAAGTACTGTCCATTATTAAAATCTGTACCATCCTTACTAGATCCCACCTAAGTCCACTCAATACTCATTTATTTTCTTATTTGAATCTTTTAGTGTATTTCACTTTTTAAAAACAGCATCATTAATATGCTTATATCATCCTTTAATTTTTTTTGAACTTTAAAATTTTTTAGATGAGACAATTAAAGTAAAATCATTTATTACAGTACCTAACAAGAACAAACAAGGGCTTACTGGAAACTATTAGGGTGTTTCTATTATAATAAAAGCCATGATAATGAAAATCAGATTGTTATAAACACTAAAAATGCACAAACATAAGGGCAGCATTAGTGGGAACGTGAGAGAAATGAGTTTCCATGGCAATAAGGCTTCATTCATTGGCTTCCTCTATTATCTTTTCAGTTATATTCTAAAAGCTGAGAAGGCTGGAGGAGAATGGGCAGAGACTGGATCTGGCAGGTCTAGGCAGAGGCCTGACCAGGGATCCTGTGCAATCAGAGGAATCGTTGCAGGTTGAACTGGAAAGACAGGCGATAGAAGTCTTGAATGTTAGGTTAGGACTCACAATTACATTTTAATTATTTATGTGAGGAGAGTTACACCATGAATCATCTGGAAGGGTGGGAGAATGAACATCAAAGAGGTGAGTGTATGAACCACTCACCATTTCACACAAAATAGACACGGAGACAGAACAGCAACAACTGAGATTCAGCATCTTGAAAAAGACTAAACCAAATATTCCAGCAAGAAGTGCAGAAATACGCTTGGTCTCTTGCCAGGTGGAACTGTCTCTCATTATGCTTTTCAAGGACGCTTTGTCTTCAGAGGGTCCAGGTGACTTTTATCTTGGATCAAGTAGATTTATAGAAACAAAAGGGATTTCTCAAGAGTAATTTTTGCTTGTTTTTGAGACATGATCTTATATAACCCAGATTGGGCTTGAGGCTTGCTGTATAGCTGAAGATAAGCTTGAACTTCTGATCCCCCTGTCTTGGAATACAGCCATGCATCACCATGCCCAGCTCGAAAGTAATTTAAACATAAAAGGACATGAGTGGCAAGAAAATTTCTTGAGGGAGGAGTAAGAAGTACGTGGGAGGAATCATTCTTAACCTGCCACGTTCTTTCTCTAGACTGAAGGTGTTTCACAGGTTGGTTGTATGTCACTCAGACTCAAGTCGTTTTTGAATAGTGGAGCCACTCTCCTTCTCTCTTCTTTCTTTAGACCACTTCTGTGTGCTTCTGGGCATGTTAGGGATGCTGGAAAAGCACCATCTCTTCAGGGATGTAGGAGGTGCTGTAAGTTCTCACTTTTGGTCTCGATCACACCTCTCTCCCTTCTCTTGGTGCAGCAGTCCCTGGTTAGTCAGACCCTGAATTCTCCACGCATAAGAGCACTGAAGTCTCCTACTGTCTTTTGAGTTGTGAATAATTTTATGTATCAAGTTTTGTTTATCAAATAGCGTATTTAATTATTTTAAAGTCGTTTAAAAAGTGACTGTTAATTGGAAAACACAGGTGTTAGCTAAGATATTTCATAGCTTGGAATGTAAGATGAATTGAAGAAGGAGGGATTGAACTATTACTATTAATGGTTGTCTCAGTCTGTCTTGTGTTATATAAAAGAATTCATCAGAACTCATACTTTACAGACACGGAAGTCTGTTTAGCTTATGCTACTGAAGATTGGGCAGTCCAAGATGGAGGAAGTGCATCTGGAAGGTAATTCTTGCTGTCTCATGACATGGCAGAAAGCATCATATGGTGAATTGTGCTATTTTTTATTTAAGAACTCTGATTTTAAAACAACCAAACCAATTCCACTATGATGACATTACTTCATTCACAAGGGCAAAACCCTCATGACAGAATCACTATTTAAATGTCCCACATGTCAGCTGTTGCCCTAGGGTTAAGTTTCTAATATGAACTTGGAACAAAACATTCAAGCCTTAGAAGATAGATTAGAAAATTTCCTTCCTAATAGCATCAATATTATCTGATTTCACTGTAAAATGGTATTGGTACTATTTGATGAGGGCTAATAAATACAGGCACACTTCAGATGATGAGAAATTTTAGACTCTAGAGACACAGTAACTGGTCTTGACATGTTTTTGGTTTATAAAAGAGAATGATAGGTTTTGTTATGAACGTAGTATATTAAATTCCTATAATAATTGAGGTAGAGATGTTGAGTGGGTATTCAGAAATGAGACCCGAGACTTTAGCCCACAACAGGGCTGACATACAGACACAGTGAAGAGAGGATGCATAAGAACAGTGAAGGAGAAAAGTCAAAGGACAAGGGGACTAGAACATTAAGTTCAGGAAATTTGAGGGTTGCATCTTAGGATTCACAAAGATGATGAAACACCTCCCTCAATTCGAAATTTTTCAGGAATTGGCATAAACTACCACATAGCCAGTGTTTGAAGATGTCTTGTCTTCATCTCCTATTCTCCTGGTGATGATATTATGGAGAAGGACTTCATTTCCTTTATATCCCATATGCTGAAGTCCAGTGACATGATCTGAAGAAATCCTGAAGCGTCAGTGCCTTCTAATGTTTTCTGGGTAATTACATTACTTGCATATTGGGGAGATACATGGTGTTTACAAACTATTCAGCAATCATATATGCTAGAAAAATTATCAAATAGATGGGCACCAAATAGCCAAGGTGCTACTACCTGTAATACCAATAGCTATATAGGTAGATGTGATTTTTGGCAGGAATAATATAGTAGAAATATTAGATATCTACAAAGTCATGTGCTTTGGTTTTAGGTGATCTTCTTGTAATGCATAGCCAACCATTTTCCATTTTTTGAGGCGCCAAGGACCGAACCCAGGGCTTTGCACTTGCTAGGCAAGTGCTCTGCCACTGAGCTAAATTCCCAAACCCCATTTTAAAATAAAAAAAATACAGTCTCACCCAGGCAATAGTCTGATGATGAAATTTCTTCAATCTCGCTTTCCCATGGGCTACAGCAGCTTCATGCATCACCCAAGATTAAACGCCAGGCTCACTTGTTATGATCTTCTGAAAGAAAATCTTGTCTCTTGCACTAGCCAGAGATAATTCAAGATCAGGTTCATGAATTTTATTCATCTCTTTATCCTGAGAATTTTGTAGGGATTCTGCTTTGTAGTGCTCTTATTGACTCAATGGGACATTAAAGCTCATTTGTTCCTATTTGCCACTGCTATCTATGTGGTCAGATCTTCTACAGTCATTTCAGATATTAGAAGGTCAAAATATATTTTGATGTTAAAATATAATAGGCACTGATGATCAAGAATGAATAAGATATAACCCCTACCCTAAATAGGTCATAGTATTTTGTAGAAAGCATGGTATACAGAGAAAATCAAAATATAATTGGAAAATTCAATGAAAAAGACATACAGTTTATGAATGAAGGCACTTAATACAACACAGATTGTGTGTAAAAATAGATACAAGAAAAGAAATACTTCTGTGTATCTGAAGGCATGTAAAATTGATGAGTCTTCCAGCATTTATATTTGCTGACAACTGTTTCTTTAACCTATGACTTATTTAATCTTTAAATAGTATATAAGTTATTCCCATTCCCTGCCTTTGGTTTATCAGTTATAATTAATAATCCAAGCAGTACTTTGCAATCTATTAGTAATTTCTGAGACAAGTATAAAATTTTGTTGTGAAAACTCTTCTAAATTGCATGTTCACTGGATGTTCCTGACAGAAGCATCAGTTTCAGGATTTCAACACACAGAAGAATATTATAAAGTGCCACACCCATTCCAAGAGCATCCTTGTTCCTTGTGGCATCTATGAGAGAGGTCATGCTGCCCAAGAGACTCTCCAAATGACAACACAAAGTACACTGGAATTGGACACGAATGCCATGTGGACTCAGACATTAAAAATATCAATTTATAACACATTACAAATAAATTAACAAGAGCATAGAACAAGGAAACAATATTGAAAATTGTAAGAAAATTGCCAACACATTTATGAAGGCAAATCTATCAGAATAACATCGATTTTTCAGCAGAAATTCTACAGGCCAGGAGAGTGTGGAAATCATGTGTTTCAAGCACTGAATGGATACAAATGGCAACAGTTGTAGATTGCTATAGCCAGCAATGCTACCCCTCAAAATCAAACAAGAGGCAATGACCTTCCAAGAGAAGCAGAACATAAGTATTCATGACCGCTACTCCAGGATTACAATTTTTTTTACTTAAAAATTTAATAATAACGCTAATAACAATAATAATTTTATTTTATGTGTATTGGTGTTTTGTCTGTCTGTTTGTCTGTCTGTATACTACATGTATGTATGGTGCCTGAAGGAGAAGAAGAGGGCATTGGATACTGAGTCAGCACGTGGATGCTGGGAATCAAACCCAGGTGCTCTGTAAGAGCAGCCAATGCTCTGAACCAGCAAACCATCTCTCCAGCCCCCAGAACACTCTAAAGCAAATCCTGTACCCAGGAGAGGAGGGAAGATGAACACAATCAAAAGAGCAGCAAAGAATAAGTATCACTAAAAGAGCTGATAAGCAAGTGAGAATTAGGAAAGAATCAATCACTGTTTATTCTTAAGCCATCAAGTACCTAATGTGAATAAGGGAGAAAGGATCTGACTTAAGTTATTCAAAACAAGTGGAAGAAAGAAAACAAAGAGACAGAAACTAGAATAGATCAGCAATCACTCTGAATATAAATGCTACTAATTTTCAAATCAAAAGATGTAGACTAGAGGCTGAGGAGATGGCTCAGTGGTTAAGAGCACTGGCTGCTCTTGTAGAGGATCTGGGTTTGGTACTCAGCATCAGGTGTTCACAGCTGTCTATAACTTTAGTTCCAAGGGATCCAATTGTCTCTTCTGGTTTCCACAGACAGAGCATGTACATGGGACACTTTACACACATGTATGCAAACACTCATATACATAAAGTGAAAATACATTAAATCTTTTTAAAAGTTATGTAGACTAGATACTTGGATTAAAAAGAAAGATTTATTGTTTTGCTATGTGGAAGAAACTCATGTCACTGGCAAAGACAGATCGAAAACAAAGGATGTCATGGTATTCCACTTGAATGGAATCCAAAACTCAGGAGGAATAGCTATGGTCATATGCACACAAACAGACTTCAAGCCGATACTCGTTAGACAAGACAGAGAAAATTACTATATTTTATATAAAGGGAATAATAACCAAAAGGATATGACATTTATGAATGCATATGAGCCTACTGGGGAAGTCAGTTTTATAAAATGAAGGCACTGATAGATGTTATGGGAGAGGTAGGCTTCGGTACATCACAATGGGCTACCATAACACTCCCCTCTCCACACTAGATGGACCACCCAGATAAAAAAATAACGAACTAAGAAGCATCACCGTTAAGTTGCACATAGTTCAACGGACTTCACCGATACCTATGGGGCATTCCATGCAGCAGTGGCAGAAAGCATTCTTTCTGTCCACATGGGGAAGATGCTACTCTTCCTAAAGTATGTGTAATAATAGGCCACAAAGAAGTTTAAAAAATAAACAGTGGTGGAAAAAATTTGTGATTTGTGTCAGATCATACTGGATGAATCTAGAATTCAACAGGAAGAGAAATAAGAGGAAGTATAGAAAGACATGAAAACTGAGACATCACTTTTTTTTAACTTTTGAGATTATGATTTAATTACATTTCTTCCTTTCCATCCCTCCTTCCAAACCCTTCCATATGCCCCTCCCCACTCCCCTTTAAATTCATGACCCCTTTTTAATGATGTAGGTGTAGGAAAGAACTTCCTGAATAGTGGCTTGCATCCGTTGTTGAATGAGCCGGCCATTGAAGAAGTCAGACAGATATACTTTTTATTTAACATAATTTCTTTATTGAATCTTTTGGAATTTTACATCATGTACCCTAATTCTGTTCGCCTCCAAGTTCCTCCATATCCTCCCTCACTGCTGCAGTGCCCCTCAAAAAGAAAATTAAAATAAAAACCAAACCAAACCAAACCAAACCAAACCAAACCAAACCAAACCAAACCAAACCAAAATAAGCAACTAAGCAAACAAATAAAAACAAAAACAAGCAAAACAAAAACAACAAAACAATAAAAATCAAAACAAAACAAACAAACAAAAAACACCTCTTCGATCCTCCATCTTTCTCTCACCTCTTCCAACACCTCTTCATTCATCCTGGTGGCATTGGGAGCCACCGTGTGTCATACAGTAGACCCTTTTGTCCAAGCAGCTTTACTTGCAAAAGTTCATTGCAATGAGTCATTGGTCTGGTTTAAGGCCTCTGGTTTCTGGTACATCATCATCACTGGGTCCTCACTGAAACTCTTCTCAGATATCCTGAGGCCGCCTCAAGTCATAGAGATCCTGTGGGTATTGTTCCACAGGACCAGTCCCTTCTTGAGCTCCAGCAGGTCCTCTATGGGTAGATGGTAGAGTGGGCCAACTGCAGGCCAGGCTGTGGGCCTGGGTGGTAGCTGAGCTGGTCAGCCCAGGCCACTGGGGCCAACCCCATCAGGGGAGAGGTGGAGCCAACTTGCCTACACCCACGCCATCAGGGTCAGTTCTCCTTCCCGGTGGTGAGGGGTGGGGCCATCTCTCCCAAGTACAGGGCAGCTAGCTCTCTTGTTGCAGTGTCTAGCAAGGGACAGGGCCAGCTATCCTAGGGCCAGCAAAAGGCAGGGCCAGCTCAGCAGGGCCCTCTGATTTCATCTTGCATGCTTCCTATGGACCCCTAAGGTGACATGGGCCATGACATCAACACATACCATAGCTGCAGCAGGACTATGGACCCAGACATGGCCCTCCACAGCAGCCTGGGCCTGAACAACATATTGGCTCTGGGTGGAAACACAGGCCAATCAGATCAGGATGTCTCTGGTGGCAGCACAGCCCCCAGACATCAACAAGGCCTCAGGTTGTGGCCCTGACCCCTGGTTTCTGTATGACCTTCAGTGGCAACATGGGCCTCAGACTTCAACACAGACCCTGGCTGTGTTAGGACCACAGACCCAAACATGGTCCTCGGCAGCAGCCAGGTCTGAATGTCACTATTTCCTCAGGTGGCAGTGCAGGCCACTCAGATTGGCATGGCCCCAGTGGCAGCATGGCTCTCGGACACTAATGTGGCCCCATATCTCGGGTATCCACATGGCTTTTGATGGTAAGAGGAACCTGGAACATCAACACAGACCCTGACTGAAGTAGGGTCACAGACCTAGATATGTTCCTCAGCTGCAGCTCTGGCCTGGACATCGCCATGGCATCTGGTAGCAGCACAGGCCACTCCGATCTGCACGGCCCCAGCTGCAGCATGGCCCTCAACCACCAACATGGACTCAGTTGGCTGACCTGGCACTGGGCATCCGCATGGTCCCTGGTGGCAACATAGGCCATGGACTTCAACACAGACCCCATTTGTGGCAGAACCATGGTCCCAGACATGGTCCTCAGCAGTAGTCATGGTCCAGATGTCACCATGGCCCCAGGTGGTGGCACAAATCACCTAGACTGGCATGGCCCTGGCAGCAGCATGGCCCTCAGACACCAACATGACCCCAGGTGGAGGCTCAGACCCCAGGAATTCACATGACCCTCTTGGCCACAGACATCAACACAGACCCTGGCTGCTATAGGACCACAGACCCAGATATGGCCCTAGGCAGTAGCCCCAGCTCTGACAACACCATGGACCCAGGTGGTAGCACAGGCCACTCAGATTCAGACAGAAAAATTTAAATTACTAGAATCAAATTAAACTTAAAGCACAACATATCAAAACCTTTAGATATACTAAGTTTATAGATATGATTACTTTCATCTGAAGCAAAACAACAAAACAAAACCCAACCAACCAACTAATGAAAGCATTGTAAAATAACTGGACTGATTCCCCAGGAACCCAGTAAAGCATCTCAAGGACTAGAACAAGTAAAAACAGAGATTAGGATAGGAGTAGGGGCTGGGGACTTGGCTAGAACACTTACCAAGCCAGCACATTATTTCTTCCTATTGCCTACATGCTCTGCTTAATTTAAACTACTATATTGAATATCTTTTCTCATGTAATAAGAGTTACATCCTGATTATAGTTTCCCTTCCCTCTACTCCTCCCAGTCCTCTCCACCACTCCTCCCCTCTCGATCCATTCCCTTCCTGTCTCTCATTAGAAGGGAACAGGCTTCTAAAAAATAACAACCAAACATGGAAAAATAAAATATAGTAAGATGAAGCAAAACTCATCATATTGAAGTTGGACATGGCAACCCAACAGGAGGAGAAAAGTCTCAAGAGCAGGCACATGCGTCAGAGACCCAGTTGTTCTTATGGTCAGGAGTCCCATAAAAATACTAACTTAAAAGCTATGATACACATGTGGAGGACTTGATGTAGACCCTGTAGGCCTGTGATTGCTGCTTCAGTCTCCACGAGTTCACATGAGCCTTGCTTAGCTGATTCAGGGGGCCTTTCAGACAAGGCTCTTTTGACAGTCAAACTAGAGACTCCTAGCTTGCTAAAGTGCTGAGACGGTGATTGTTACGTGCTTGGCTCCAGAAGAGACATGGATGCCATCCCCTCTGAAGCCCAGGGAACATAACAAAAGAGGGAATGGGCAGACAGTGGGAACTAAAGAATGGTGGGAGGTGTTGTCATGATATGACATGTCTATTGTAATCGAGAGCACACAGTCACTGTGACTGCCTGCATGGGCTCTGAACAAAAAAGAGGATAACCACACAAGGGTAAGAGGGTTACTAGTTGGGAAAAGGGAAGGGATGGAAGAGGGTAGTGTGGGAGGGTGAATGTGATCACATTGCACTGCAGACAAACGTGACACTGTAAAAAAGGTAAATTAATAACACAAGTTCTAGTATGACAGTGAGGAGAAAGAGCAACATTCGTGGGAGATAAGAGAACATCATTGAGAAAGAATGTGGACCTCTCTAGGGGTTGTGGAAACACGACCTATACAAATGTGGATATAGGCTCTTCATGGGAGAGTTGCAACTGTTTTTTAATATTAGCCATATATTCCATTTTTGGAAGCTTTCAAGTTACACCCCCAAAACACTGCTAAGAAACCTTTGCTTTTTCTTCTCCCTCCATTTTAACAAGTGAGATTATAAGGTGGCTCTGGAGGTGCCCTGGATGGAATTATAATGTGATAAAGTAAAACCAGAAGCCACTGGCATTGCACAAGGGCTTTGGTACATGTCCATTTCCTGCAAACGAAGTTTCTGGTGAGATTCCTAGAAAATTATACGTTTACAGTTGGGAAGAAGGCCTGAAGCAGCTGTCAATTGTGCAAGTGGAATTCTTTCTCTCTGCTGCCATGAGGCTTCAACGGGATCACAGGGTGCGGCAATCTTCTCCATTCTCACCTCTCCCCCAGTTTTCCCTGTTTTTCTATCCTGTCTCTATTGCAACAAAAAGAACGTTGAATTGGCAGAAAAGCAGACACCTAAACTAATTCAGTAGAACAGAGGAGCCCCCAAAGCACACACATCTATAACAAGCTGCTTGCTCACAGAGGTGAGAATCACGTGTTTGAGAAAAGCCAATTTCTTCAACAAATTGTTCTCTTGTCCTACATAAAACTCAACTTAAAATATCAGATACTTTAATGAAGACTCAAACTGTGAAACTACTAGAAGAAAACATAGAAACACTTAAGGATATTGACACAGGGAAAATTTAGTCTACAGGACTCCAACAGTCCAACAGACAAGGCATTTGACAAATGAGACTGCATCGAGTTAAAAGATTTGAACAGCAAGAGAAACTAACAGAGTGAGAGAGATGATTTGTCAGCTATTAGTGGAAAAAAGTATATATAAACAAATAAAAATCTTAACATCAAAACCACACAGAGAAAATACAGGCAAATGAATTGAACACACATTTCTCAAACAAAATGGCTGAAATTACAGGAAAAATTATTTAAAATATCATTAATCATCAAAGAAATGCAGAAGGAAACTGTGTTTCTTTGAGAATTTCAGTAAGAATGACTAACAAAAAAAAAGAAGAAAAAAACAAACAAAATAAATGTTAAGGAGGATGTCTAGAAAAAGAAACTCTTACACAGTATTAGTGTGGATATAGTATAATATTTTTATTAAACTGAACTGTGGACAGTCATCAAAAACTAATATTTGGGCTATCATGTGTTTCAGTTACCCAACTCCTGGGTATTTATCTAAAAGAAATGAAATCCGAATACAGAAGAGATACTTGTATGCCATGTTTGTTACAGCGTAATTCACAATGGCCAACAAACAGGATCAACCTAAGAATCAAGATAAAGAGACCGTGGTGTATATACAAAGACTTATAATTGATGAGAGTGCTGAGATAAGTACTGTTGGATGCTTAGTCCTAAGTGGGACACCTATATCAATGCCTACTCCCTCCCTAGCGCTCAGATAACACTGTAGAAGAAGGAACAGAAAGAATTTAGTGTAAAAGCCAGACGAAGGGAGAAGATTGAAGAGACTGACTTTTTCCAATGTGTGCTTTCTTACCTTTATGGACAATCAGCTTGATATTAGTGCTTCTTTATGGGTCCTCTCTTCTACTAAACTGGTCTAGATGGAACTTTTCTGCCAATACCATATTCCTTTTGCTACTGTTGTGGAATACTTTCCTCTAGGTGTGAGATGGCAATTGCAGTCATGATCTCACAACAGCTGTGATTACTGCACAAGACTCACACACAACAGGGTCCTCCAACACTCTGTTATGAAGGAGTGATGGGGTGACAAACTCATGAGGCCCATCCCTCCCTGAAGATCTTTAAGCAGTAAATAGTGCTGGAGGAGGGAAAGACATTTTCTTCTGTGGTGTAGCCACTGTTATGGCACCATGTTCCTATAAACAGCCCCTCACCCAGTATGGAGGCAGACATCCCTAATTAAACTCATCAAGTCACCAAAATTGTCATAAAAGTAGTAGAATGGAGATTAGATTAGTTGGAAAGAGGAAGGAGATCAGTGGGACAGGGAGGGGGCAAGAGAGGGTAATAGAGGCAAGCGATTAAAATAAATTATATACATGTATGAAACTCCATAATGAAACTTATTGTTATGTGTAATTTAGAAATGTTAATAAAAAACGAAATTGTGGTATGTATACACAGGGGTTTCATTCATCTGCAGAGAAGAATGAATTCATGCCATTTTCAGGGAAACAGATAGATTTGGAAACCATTACAGTAAGAAATATAAACTTGATGCAGATAGAAAAGTACCAAAAATTGTCTCTCATGTATGGAAACTAAAACTTGAAAAGGTGAAAAAATATGATGTGATAGTAGATGGCAGATTATTAGGAAAGGGAAGAGGATTTGGTGAAGGAGTGCAGACAGACCCAGAGAAGGCCGAAGGATGCACATTCTCACAGCATGTTACATGCTTGTATAAAAACATCACAGGGAACACATAAACCTGAACAATTAACACTTGCTGATGAGTATAACAAGGAAATCAAAGTACTAGATGGTGCTAAACTCTGAGAAAGCATTTGTAATATACACTTTGGACAAAGCTCAGTGTTGTTTTCTTACCTTATATGTGGAGGGGTAAAGAAAAATAAGTGAGAATTTACTGATAGTCTGTTAATAAAGACACACTGTGATTCTGTTGGAGCAAAGTAGTTTAAAATGCACATTACCAGTATGGTAGCACAGGTCTTTAATCCCAGCACTTGGGAGCCAGAGGCAGACAGATCTCTGTAAGTTTGAAGCCAGCCTGGTCTACATAGCAAGTTCCAGGATAGCCAGGGCTACATAATAGAGAGACATCAGTCATCTTTGCATAGAATCTTCCTGGGACCCCTCTCTCCTTCCCTTTCTGTCTTCTCCTCTCAGATCTTCTCCAAATTGCTCATTTAAATGCTTCAGAATCACTCACTGTTTTAGGCCAGTGACTCCCATGCTCCATAATTCACATCTCCACTTCTTCAACTACGTCACACCAATTGAGTTCTTGCACTTCGTTAGTTTGAATCCATGTTGTATTTCTAGCAGTCTTTTAATCTGTTCCTTATCTAGTTCAATAAAACAAGAAGCTTCCCTGTGTGTCAAGTGAGGGGCTGGGGCTGGGGTAAGGAAGGACAGAGAGACTCTCAAGGCATATCTCACACGTGTTTTTTTCTAGCTCAGATTTAGCAAAATGTTATTCCCCAAGACTTATAAGGTTGTTTTGAAGCTTGCATGAGAAAACAACATTTAGGAAGCTAAGCCCAATGATTAAACAACTGTTTCCCCACCACCTGCCGCCATCTGCCAGGACCCAGGCCCTGCTCAGAATTGTAAAGACGCAGTGCCACTGTCAAGGAAGCTGAAGTCTGAGTGGGAAACAGATGAGGGGAAACTCCTTGGGCACGAGAAGCAGAGCTCGAGTGTTTTGTGGGATTCCTGACTGCTTCTCTCCTGGCAGAAGGAGTCCAGAAGGGGTTTCACTGAGTGATGGCTTGGTTACTGAGAATGAGTTTGTCACTGAGTGGTGCCTTTGTTGAGAATTGTGCAGACGTAAGACAGTCAGGAGCACTAGGAAGATGGACTGTCACAGTTATAGTAAAGAAACTGACTGAGGAAAGAAAATATGTGGTCTGTGATTAAAAAAGAACACAGGGGCTGGACATTGGAGTGGCATGCCACCACTGTAACGTATGGAGTAATGCAGTCACAAGCACAGAGTAATACATACGGGGCCGAAAGGAAGGCTGTCCCTGTGACTGAACTCGTCCTTGTCAGCAATTTCCTGCATGTGTGTATGTGAAGGAGCCCGACTTGGCTTTTTTAAAGAGCTCCCAGACTGCTATGAAGAAAGAAGGTGGCTCTGAATCAAACAAGACTGTAGAAAAAATGATATGTTAGGAAGCTATGGTAATTGAGGAAGAGGAGAGATAGCCTTGAACTGGAGCCATGGTAGTCAGCATGAAGAAATGAGAATGTATTTCAGAAATATCTAGGCTGTCAAACTAGCCTGGTAAGATGTTTGGTTGGACAGGAACAAGTACTAAAGAGAAATGAATGAAGGACACTCACAGACCTGGGTGATCGACAGAGAACCAGATAGACCATACAGGAAAGCAAATGGTTTGTGGGAAAGGGGAGTAGTAAGGGTGATGCTTGGAGAGTAAAGGCTACAGATGTTTAGAGGGCAAGAGAAAATGTTTGAAGTGAATTTTGGAATTCAAATGTGGATGTGCCAGTTAGTGATATTCTTCTGGTTATTGAAACCATTGAAATGATTGCAATTCTGACTCAGAAGTAAAAGCTGGTAAGATTCCAGAGGCAGGGACCAATCACTCCATTTGACACACGGAGGAGAAGAACAGCAGGGAGTGTGAGCAGGATAGCAGTGGATGGCGTGAATCCCAGCAATAGAGAGTTAAGAGGCATAGGAATTTCAGAAGAAAAATCGAGAAAAATGAACATTGGAAATGGCAGGTTTATTTCACTAAACTCTGTTGTAAACTTCAGAGTTCTTTGGGCAGAGTGTAGGGGCTAAAGGCAGATTGCCATGAGGGAGTATTAAGTTGGGTGTGGAGCAGAAGAATCAGCAAGTGGAAGACAGCTCTTTGTGAGACACAGTTTGCTTACAAACTGGCAATAACATGTACCGCGTCTGTATTAAAGCTAATATAATTTGTACATATGTTAACATTTGAACCCCAATGGAGACAATTATATTAATGAGGCCTGCAGTGGAGTTTCTGAGATGCTGAGCCTTGAAACCTGCCTTCAGGACTTCTCTGCATGGTTCCACAGGGTTCTTAAAACTGTATTTGATAGTATTAGAAGATGGCTACTGAGGGAGATAAGTCATCTGGTCTATTCAGACGTGAATCCTAAAAGCCACAATACTAACCTGACAGGCAAGATGTATCCACTGGTTTAATGGTGTTATGGCTGCTAATGGGGGTAAACCCAAAGTTTTCTGATTGGATTTGAGGCCTGTACTATGGGAGGGAATTCCTGTCTAATACTGTAAATCCTGATCAAAAGCCAATGGCTGGGGAGGTCATAGGCCCTCTGGGGGGATCTATTTCTGTTGTTTTACTAAATAGTCATGATGTCAAGTTGCCTTCTAAATGTTTATCTCTATATTCATAGATAGTGCTGTCCTCAGCCTTGGTCAGAGAAGCTTCTTTTCATAGTGGGTGACTGTCCATTCAGGAGCTCCTAACCAGTCAGTGTGCTGAGGATAAATGACTGTTGAATGCTCAGACATAAATGGGGCATCTATATTACCCTCCAAAGAAAAGGGAACACTGAAGAAGAGGGGAAGGGAAGAAGAGTCAGAGGGTGGGGAGGAGAGGTATGAAAAGCCTTCTGGATACAAGACCCTTGCACCTGTGAACTGACAGCAGCTGTGATTTTCTCTATGACATCTGCCCAAGATGAGGCTGTCAGTATCTCTTCGTGGGTGAAAGATGAGCTCATGAGGTCCCACTGCTAGATGAGGGCTATTAACAGTAATGGTTGCTAGAGAATGGCAGTCATTTTCTTCAATGGTGTCGCCCCCTCCCCCCATAATTCATGCTTCAGTAGTTAACTCTCACGCATGTTCACACAAAACACCTCCAGTTAAATTCAGTGGGTCATACATCTCAAACAAACAAGACGTGAAAATAGAAGGGGAACATTTGGGAAGAAAAAGGGGTTCAGCAGAAATTGGAGGAAATTAGAAGGAGTAATGGGTTTGCATGAAAATAATTAAAATACATTATATACATACATACATGGAGTCATTAAAGAATAAAAGAATCAGCAAACAAAAACTGTGAATTTAAATTATTTATTCTCCCAGTGGTTCTGTTTCCTCATATTTGAGCTGGGAATAATAAGAGTAAATCTTTTTTTTTCAGAATTCTTTTTTGAGTATTAAATTTATAAGCACACCTAATCGTTTAGAATTATGTCTGGCTCCCCAAAAGCGTAGTGTCACATATTATCTAGTATATAATCAGTGTTCAGAGCTTAACTAGGTAGTCTGTTAGTATTGTTTTTTAAACTATGAATTTAGTGTTTTGATCTTGCTACTGAAAAATGACTTTAGCAGGAATTAATGTTTAATTTAGGTCTCTACCACATTAGGTTTGTCTTTAGGCATCTCAGGCTGTGTCTTTTTACTTCTCCCCAACCTTGCTTCCTCCTCTTCCTCCTCGTTCTCTGTTTCCTTTGGAGTATTAAAGCACATTCTCATTACACCAAGAGGAATGCTGGAACTGACTCTTTCAGGCCCATGAGAGCAGACTGTTGGCCAGTATCACAAGTCAGGGCATGATTTAGAACTGTATTCTCTCTGTGGCTGACTTGTTGTAAATAACGATGTCTGTACAGTTAGTTCTTTTCCAGTAACTTGGGAGTCATCTACAAGCTTACCACTGACTGCGTCTTAAAGCACACTAACCTCTTGTACTTTCTATATTGTATGTTTCTTTGAGGAAATAACCCTTCTGTAGTCCTCCAAATGTGTTTCAGTGGAGTCTGGCTGATCCTTTCATTCTCTTAATCAGTTTCAAGTGTTTTCCATCTCAAGTCTCTGCATTTATCTTTTAGGGGCTTTGCCTTTGTTTGCTGGAGCTAAACAAGAAGCTTCATGGGAGAAGATGAAACTGGATCTTTGCATTTCTAGACGTGAGCTTATTTTTGTGTCATAGTTGATTAGAAGTTTAGCTACACATAAAACACAGTCTCGAGAAATAGTTCCCCGAGGCATTTTGAAGGTATGCAAATTTGATGATTGGTCTTCTAGAAGTCATATCTGCTGACTGGTGTTTTTTTTTTTTTTTAACCATGACTTATCTAATCTTGAAATAACATATCAAGCTATTCCCATCCCCAGCCTTTTTCACCAGGGATCTACACTATGAAAAATATTTGTTCCTCCCCCAGCAGCGATCAACAGCCAAGCAGTTGGGTGTAGGCAAAGGGAGCAGATATGATCATATTTCATTGTATATAAGCATGAAATTCTCAAAAATAAAAGAAAACTATTTCCTATTTGCATTTCTTCTACTTCAGATTCACTTGTGTCCATTTTCCTATTTCCTGTATTCATGATCATTTTACCTTAGGTAAGATTGGAAGATGGTTGAACAAATCCTTACCCTGGTCTATTTCAGGGAAGAATTTCCTCTGTGCTTCTGGAAGCTTCATTTGCCTCGAGCATTGGCTTGGAGTTTTAGTTTAATTGGGACAAAGCAGATTTTACCTTGTGTTCAAGTCATCCTTGTAGCCATGGTGTTCATTCTTTGGTAGATATCCACCATATCTTCCTGTTGAATGCTCATGTTATGACAGATGAAAGACAGTTTAGGACACTGGTGTCTACCTCCTGAGGGAGACGTATGGGCCCCAGCATGGAGGACACAGAATGTGAGTCTTGTATCACTGATATTCTAGACCCGTAAGGGAGAGCAGAAAATAAGCTCAAGTTAAAGCCACAGTGAAATCTGAAAACCAGAATTATATCTGAATGTACCTCACAGTTATCTTATCAAATGCCTGTGTGAAACAGATAAAGAATATCACACAGACAGAGTTTTATCAAAAATTACTGTGGACAGAACAAGTGGTCAAGGACTCAGGTGGTGTAGTCAGCCAGCATGAACTCATAGTCAGGAAACTAAGGAGTTCCTTATCACTAAGGATCAATTTCCTAGTGACTCTTATCTAAATAAATAAATTATAATAGAAAAACCACACCAGATTTACTGGATTTGTAAGAGTGAGTTCCCAGACAGGATTGTAGAATGTTATACTTCATATTTCTCTGGATTAGACTGCTTTCATTAAGAAAATGAGACAGGGATCTTCTCCATTATTTCTGAGTTTCTCTTTAGTTCTTTTTAATAATACATAGTTGTACTGCTTTTTATTTAATTTATTACTGCGAGACACATAAACATGAAAGAGGAATTCAGCTAACACTGGCAAAGCTAACACCCGGAAGAGCCAAGGACTCTTACAGAGGGAAGCTGAAACTCAAGGAGTCTTGATGCTATTGGCTTCTGAATGTATCAGCTGTTTCCTGACGTGAAATTCTTGTGTGCTGTTGTAGCTTTTGCATTTGATTCTTTTTTCTTTTTTTTTTTTACTTTTATTGATTCTTTGTGGATTTCACATCATACATTCCAATCCCACTTATCTCCCTGTCCCAATGTGACCATCCCCCCTCCCCCCAAAACAAAACAAAATTTAAAAGAAAAACCAAAAACCAAAAACCAAACAAACAAACAAACAAAAAAATGCGAAGAAACACATTCTGGAAGCTGCGGTGTGACAGTGAGTCCCACAGTTTACCCATTAGTCCATCCATCTTTTTTTTTTTTTTTAAAATAGTCTGATTGTTCTTTATTTTATATCTAGAATCCACTTATGAGTGAGTACATACCATGATTGTCTTTCTGGGATTGGGTTACCTCACTCAGGATGATATTTTCTAGTTCCATCCATTTGCCTGCAAATTTCATGCTTTCATTATTTTTTTCTGCTGAGTAGTACTCCATTGTGTATATGTACCACATTTTTTTAATCCATTCTTCAGTTGACGGGCATCTAGGTTGTTTCCAGGTTCTGGCTATTACAAATAGTGCTGCTATGAACATAGCTGAGCATGTATCTTTGTGGTATGAATCGGCATCCTTTGGGTATATGCCCAAGAGTGGTATTGCTGGGTCTTGAGGTAGTTCAATTCCTAGTTTTCTGAGAAACCGCCATACTGATTTCCACAGTGGTTGTACAAGCTTGCATTCCCACCAACAGTGGAGGAGTGTTCCCTTTGCTCCACATCCTCTCCAACATTGCCTGTCATTGGTGTTTTTGATTGTAGCCATTCTGACAGGTGTAAGGTGGTATCTCAGAGTCGTTTTGATTTGCACTTCTCTGATGATTAAGGATGTTAAGCATTTCTTTAGATGTCTTTCAGCCATTTGTAATTCTTGTTTTGTGAATTCTCTGTTTAGCTCTTTAGCCCATTTTTTAATTGGATTGTTTAGTATTTTGTTGTCTAGTTTCTTGAGTTCTTTATATACTGTGGAGATCAGTCCTCTGTCAGATGTGGGGTTGGTGAAGATCTTTTCCCATTCTGTTGGCTGTCTTTTTGTCTTATTGACTGTGTCTTTCGCCTTGCAAAAGCTTCTCAATTTCGTGAGGTCCCATTTATTAATTGTTGTGCTCAGTGTTTGTGCTGTTGGTGTTTTATTTAGGAAGTGGTCTCCTGTGCCAATGCGTTCAAGAGTACTTCCCACTTTCTCTTCTATTAAGTTTAGTGTAACTGGATTTATGTTGAGGTCTTTGATCCACTTGGATTTGAGTTTTGTGCGTGGTGACAGATATGGATCTATTTGTAATCTTTTACATATTGACATGCAGTTATGCCAGCACCATTTGTTGAAGAGGCTTTCTTTTTTCCATTGTATAGTTTTGGCTTCTTTGTCAAAAATCAGGTGTTCGTATGTGCATGGATTAATGTCAGGGTCTTCAATTCGATTCCATTGGTCCGTAGGTCGGTTTTTATACCAGTACCAAGCTGTTTTTATTACTATAGCTCTATAGTAGAGCTTGAGGTCAGGGATGGTGATGCCTCCAGAGGTTGCCTTATCATATAGGATTTTTTTAGCTATCCTGGGTCTTTTGTTTTTCCATATGAAGTTGAGTATTTTTCTTTCCAAGTCTGTGAAGAATTGTGTTGGGATTTTGATGGGGATTGCATTGAATCTGTAGATTGCTTTTGGTAGGATTGCCATTTTTACTATGTTAATCCTACCTATCCATGAGCATGGGATGTCCTTCCATTTCCTGATATCCTCTTCAATTTCTTTCTTTAGAGATTTAAAGTTCTTATCAAAAAGGTCCTTCACTTGTTTAGTTAGTGTTATCCCAAGGTATTTTATATTATTTGTGGCTATTGTAAATGGTGATGTTTCTCTGACTTCTTTCTCAGCCCTTTTATCATTTGTGTATAGGAGGGCTACTGATTTTTTTGAGTTGATCTTG
>CABHPP010128962.1:10630-23590 GCA_902168425.1 Peromyscus attwateri | reverse complement strand
GTGTCTAGTTCAGCAGCATGGGGAAGGAAGTTCACTTTACTGGTGCTGCCGAAGCCAAGCTCAGGGCAGGAGGAAGTTCTAAGGCTACAGGGTACATTATGAGACACTCACTGTCACTAGCTTCCTCAAACCTAGACAAGGCCACTCGGGCCCTGTGGTCCAGTAAAGTCTCAGATCCTTCTCTGTGAGCTTCATTGGAGCCGGGGACTCATTTTCCTTGTGCTTGAGAAGCTTGGAAAATACCGGCTCTACCTGAACTTCCCACTGTTCTCATGAAAATCAAACATGTGAAAATGTGTGCCTGAGCCCTTTGATACATTAATTAAGAGCCCCATAGCTTCCTTGTTTAACTGAGGGCTGCTACCTCATCTGGGGTTTTTAGCAAAGCGAGAGGGCTTTTGTTGAGCTTGACAAAGTGATTAATACAGACTCGCGGTGAATTTTTGGCTTCTCAACAGCTTTTGATGCTCTGAGATCCCCCAGTGAGGACAACACCATCAATTACCTAAACAAACCACTACCTCCAGGCCTTGACTATCTGTGAGGCTAGCCTGCTAATTGGCAGACAGAGCGAGAAATGGCCTCCGAGGCCATGACCTCAGCACTGATCTTTCTTGGAGAAGCAAGACCCTTTAAGTGGCTCTGTGGAGATGCCACCTCTGATCTGAGGTGACTGGTTACTCATCACTTCTGCAAAGTCCTGTGTCCTGTCTTTTGTCCCCAGCACACTTTGCTTGTCCAAGGCTCTGCAGCTCCTAGAATCAGCCAGATGCAGCCAGGGCTGCACACGGGCCATTGTGGGGTGCCATGTTTGGACCTCTGTCTGCTGAGGTAGCTTTTAAAAAGCTAAATGCAGGGGCTGGAGAGATGGCTCAGGGTTTAAGAGCATTGGCTGCTCTTCCAGAGGACCCAGGTTCAATCCCCAGCACCCACATGGTAGCTCACAACTGTCTGTCACTCCAGTTCCAGGGGATCTGACATTCTCACACAGACACACATGCAGGCAAAACACCAATGCACATAAAAAAAAAAAATCATTTTTTTTTTTAAAGAAAGAAAGAAAGAAAAACTAAGTGCAGGGAAGGACTGGAGAGATGACTCAGCAGTTAAGAAAATGTAGCGGACCCAAGTCTAGAGGCCCCAAGTTCATTTCCCAGCACCCATTGCAGGTACTTCACAACCGTCTGTAACTCCAACTCCAGATGATCCAATACCCCTGGCCTCCACAGGCACCCCCTCCACACACACATACTTAAAAAAAAAATAAGAAAAAGCCAGGCAGTGGTGGCGCACGCCTTTAATTCCAGCACTCGGGAGGCAGAGGCAGGAGGATCTCTGTGAGTTCGAGGCCAGCCTGGGCTACAGAGTGAGTTCAGGAAAGGCAGGACTGTTACACAGAGAAACCCTGTCTCAAAAACAAAACAAAACAGAAACAACAACAAACCAACCCCCCTGAAAAAGGAAAAACCCTTTAATTTTAAAAATATTTAAGGTGCCTGTATTTAAACATTTAAGGAAGCCCCACTCCCCTCTTTTTCCCCCTCAATCATAGAAGAGAGATTAAGGGAAAAGGCTCCATCTCTATATCTATTGCACATGTCTAATTTGGTTTTAAAAACACTATTATAGAGGCTGGAGAGACGGCTCAGTGTGTAAGAGCTTATCCTGCTCTTACAGAGGACCTGGGCTCAGTTCCCAGCACCCACGTGGTGGCTCACAATGATCTGTAATTCCTGTTGCAGGGGATCCCATGCACTCTTCTACTTCTACATGTATGTGGTGTACATGGACTCAGGAAAGAACATGCACATACACATGACAAATGTAAATTTATAATTTATTCATACAATGAAGCAGCTGTCTGTGCCGTGCGTGTGCATGTACCTAAGGGTGAGCTTTCGTAGCTGCATACCAGTACGTGCAGCTGGAGGTCAGAGAACCTGGGTCATTTCTCATTCCACAAGTGATGTCCAACCTTCGGACATTGCAAAATGATGTTGTTGTGTACACGATCCATACCTGAGTACCACACAATTGAGTTTACAAAAAAAAAAAAATCACAAAAAACCCTCATAATGTCTTAAGTAACAATTTTGTGTTGTATTGGGCCCAATTCATAGCGATCATCTACCAATCTATCACTTGGCTATCATCTGCCTACCTATTTATGCACCATCTATCACCATTTTTTTTTCTGGTCAATGGAGTAGCTTAGTCTAGATAAAGTTAGAAAAATAAATACTTTAAAAAGCCATACCACCCACCCCAGGAGTATTTCATAAGGAAACCCACTTAACTGGCGCTCTGACCTCATTTGACGGCTCTCTTCTGCTTTTACACTAGAAACAAAGCTTGTGTGTACCTACAACATGACTCTACTGTTTGACTCAGTTTCCTTTAATTCTCACAGGCATGGAAAGGCAGGACAGTGTCCCAAGAGCCTTTGGTGGCTAGATGTGTGATGGTAGAGAGCTAGGACCCAAGAATAGATGGGTGGCTCAGCCCTCTCTTGCCTGGCCCTCCCAAGCTACCCATCTCACCCCAGCCCACCTCATACCATCTGTCCTAGTGGGTGTTGGCTGGCTCTTTCCTACAGGGCTGGGTTTTCATGGGGCACCCAACGGAGAACACATTCGGTGGTCAGGGTGTCTTCCTAAAGTGTTTCTGACAACACCCTGTAGCCTCCTGCACCCCATCCCTCCTCAGGTGCCATTATGTTGTGTCCCTTGGCTATGATGTAATGGTCACACCTCCTGGTTTAACGGCATCATAGAGAGAGGGCCTCCTTATGGGACCTGAGTTGGTTTTGTTTTGTTTTGTTTCAGTTTGTTTCCAAACTAGCTTTTGTAGGAAACAGCTTAGCATCATTTACCGAATTTTCTGATTCATAACTACAGCTCAGCAGTGAGTAGAATAACTGAAATAGGAATGACAGGTTTCAACCGAGCATGCACCCTCTGACAGGGGCCACGTCTTAGCTGCAAGGTTCGGAATGCAAATACCTAATTCATTTTTGCTGTCTGCTGTTGAACTTGCCTAGGCTGTGAATGCCGAGGCTCAGGATGTGATCTCTACGATGGCCTGGTACCCAGGCCCTGCCGCCGTGCTGCTGAGGGGGAACACACAGGGAGCCATGAAGGAGGCAGCTACCCGCATGGCAACTCTCTCCATTCCTAACATGCCGGGTGCATTAGCCTCAAGGGCCACACAGGCCCTCTTGCACTTCTTTCTTCCCTGAGGATAAGCCAAAACCACAGCTTGGACTAAACCCAAGGTCAAGTGCTGAGCAACTCCTTGTGGTAGTGACACTATGTCAGAAACCAGAGGTTCATCCAGCCCAAGTGACCACATGAGCTTTGAGAAAGGACTGAGATTCCCTCTGCCAGTCTCTGGCCATCGGGTCAAACCATCAGCCGGGCCACACCATCAGCAGATCACCGTTTACGCTGTGCCTTGCTCGGACCATCTTCTCAACAGTGGCCGTGGACCATGGCTGGCATGGGAGACTCTACTGCATGCCTCCCCTTAAGTCTGTCACTAGAAAGAACTTATCACTGTTTGTTTTTGTTTATGGAAGCAGTCCTGGTTTTCACTTAAGGTCATAACATAAAACTTCTTTGAAAAAAGACACATTTACAAATGTAAAGGGAATTGGGAGGTGACGGGACTGGTCGGACACAGGCCTGGCAAAACCTTCCTCAGGTGTCACACACACGACTGGCTTTGGAAGGGTAAGGTCATTAAGTTTGTGGGGCATATTGATGCCATTGGCTTTCCTAGCCTGG
Organism: Peromyscus attwateri; assembly: GCA_902168425.1. Taxonomy (NCBI): domain Eukaryota; kingdom Metazoa; phylum Chordata; class Mammalia; order Rodentia; family Cricetidae; genus Peromyscus; species Peromyscus attwateri. The sequence goes on along the minus strand of CABHPP010128962.1, from coordinate 19,805 downwards.
AGTCTAGGATTAAAATGGAAAAGCAAGTTAACTCTCTGGGCTCTTATAGCCGTTAGCTGGAGACTGCTTTTAAAATCACGATGGTTTCTGGAAAGCACTTACCTACTTGACTGTGTAGGCCGTGGGTGCCAAAGCCGGTTTGTGCTGCCAGGGCAGAGGCCAACTCTGGTGGGAGCAGCCTGCCGGCCTCTTGCCACTGCCGCACAACCACACCATCCATCTGTCTGAAGGAACCTATGACAGTTCACAGTCCCGTCCTCAGTCCTCATCCCAGGCACTTCCCCAGACAACGCCTATCTATCTAAATATGAGTTAGTCCATGTCCTACCCCAGGAATGCCCCCGACATGGCAACTAGGGTTTGAGAATCTTAAGAAAGAGAATATTCTGGACCATGGAGGTAGATCTAAAATAATCACGTCTTTTGTTACCGTGGAGGGGTCTTTAGGTTTTTTGGGTTTTTTTTAGATTTATTTAATTTTACGTTATGAATATTTTGCTTGCATGTATGTATGTGCACCAATGTATGCCTGGTGCCCTACAGAGATAAAAAGAAGGCTTTGGATCCCCTGGAACAGGAGTTATAGATGGTTGTGAGCCAAACCTGGGTCCTCTCTCTAGCTCTGCTCCGGTCTCTAGAAGGAAAGATTTCAGTGAGAGACACAGAAGATCGCTTAGCAGGCACTCCAGAGAGATGTGGAGGCAGGAAAGCAATACAGCGGCCTCTGTGCTACGGGTTTTAAAGCCAGTTTTATGAATATTTATGAGGTGGGTGGAATATTCATGGAGCAAGGAGACCCTTTCCCTCGCCCAAGTCATGGTGGGCCACATCCCTTTTTAGAGTATTTCCTCCCATAACCCTCTAGAAAAGCCCATCAGGTAGGTGTGTGTGTGTGTCGGGGGGGTGGGGGGTGGGAGGGGTGTAGGTGTGTGTGTGGGTGGGTGGGTGGGTGTGGTGTGTTGAAAACCACAGTGCAAGGGAATTATAAAGAAGCTACCATCTTCAGAGGCTACAGATCCTTCATTAGTGCAGATTTGTGACACCCCAGTTTCTGATGCAGGGGAAAGAACCTAACTGTAGCTTCAAGAATGCTTAGCCACAAGGAGCATGCCACCCATCCAGATATACAGCTGCTGAGATGTCCCACTCGGTCCACTCATCTCTAACTACTTGGTCACTTCCAGAAGGGATGCAGGAGTTCTAAGTGATGAATGGAAGTGCAGGCTGTCATTGCCACCAGCCTGCGAGGCTCCAGGAGGAGCTGGCCTGGGGTTTAAAGACTTTTAAAGGTGTTTAAGAATTCTAGGCCTACAGCCTCTAGAACCACAAGGCAGTAAATTTGAATCGTCTAAGCAAATATGCCTGTGGTTATTTGTTATATCAGCAATGGGGAAAACTAGCTTATTTTTAAAAATAGCTTAAATTTCTGACTTAAAAATGTTTTCAGTTTCTGATAGGATTCACCATAATGTTTGCCTTTTGAAGGAGGTACCACTATGCATGTAAAATGATTTTCATTATAAAGAGCTCAATTAATGAGCCTCCAAGTCTACTACGGTTTTCAGCAGTGGGGGAAGCTTCAAATGTGGTATCAGAAGTCAGTTGTTTCACACGTGGTGAAGGTGATGTTATAGGCCTGTATCATTCTGAATTCATGAATTTAAATATGTCTGATGGTTTGAGTCACTGCAATTATTACTGAATTGACTAAATTGTTCGTCTGAAGCACAGCCATGCCTTGCCAGTCTAAAGTCTGGGTGTCAGCTGGTCTGGCAGCTTCTGGAGGCCTTGTTTCTGGCCTAGTTGGGATGTGGACTCCACGCTCCAGATGCCAATCACCATTTTGCCTGAAGTAAATGGGATGGGGATGTCTACTATCCAGTTAGGAGGGGCAATTATAGTTATAACAACTATACAGCCTACTGGGTCTCTGAGGTGTCTGGCTTACACCATTGGTGAACTGCAGTCACAAGGGCTGGGGAGCAACTCTTTTAGAGGGGAAATTGCTTAGTTATTTATTTAATGTTTAAATATAGTTGCTTTAGTTATTTTTTTTTTTATTGCTGTAACCAAATACCTAGCAAAGAGCAACTTAGAGGAAGGGTTTAATTTGGCTCATGGTTCAGGGGACACAGTCCAGCATGGTGGGGAGAGGGTGCTTGCTCGCATCTTGGTAGAAAGCGCAGATGGGGTGCACTCAGCCAGCTAGGTCTTTCCCCTCACTATTTAGTTCTGGGATAGAGGGAGAATCATCCCCCCTCAGCTAATCTCTCTAGAATTCCCCACTGACATACCATAGCTGTGCCTCACCAGTGCTTGGGTGTTTCACAATCTAATCAAGGTGACAATAGAAATAGTTAAGTTTGATAGTTGTGTTACTTATGATTCCGTTGCTATGATAAAATACCATGACCAAGAGCAACTTACAGAAGGAAGGGCTTATTTGGGCTTACAGCTCCAGAGGGAATAGGAGTCCATCATGCCACGGAGTTACGGCTGCCAGTAGCAGGTATGGCGGGGCAGGAACAGAAAGCTGAGAGCTCACCCCATGACCACATTCCCGGAGCAGAGAGAGTGAACTAGAAGTGGCCTGAGGCTTTTCATCGCCAAGCCTGCTCCCAGTGATGCACTTCCTCCAGCTGGTCCGCATCACCCAAACTTCCCTAAACAGCACCACTAACTGGGGACCAAACGGTGAAGTGCCAAGACTATGGGGGACATTTCCCACTCAACCACCACGACAGTCAATGTTTGAGGTGATGAGTAGACATTTAAAATGTGCAGCTGTGTTGGGAGCTGGATAAAGAGGACCAGAGCTCGGTGGCTCTAGAGAATGGAGCCAGAGTTAGAAATGTAGGAGTGTTGACTTGGTGGTGGTATTGACAGGTCAACAGAAGGAAGGAGGCCAGCAGCTCACACGGCTAGAGGGGTGACGTCACGGAAATAAAGAGGAAACAGCGCCGTGGATATCGCTCTGTATGCTGTGAATGTGTTGCTCTGATTTGGTTGACAAATAAAAACGCTGACTGGCCAGTAGCCAGGCAGGAAGTATAGGATAGGCGGGATGAGCAGAGAGGAGAATGCTGGGAAGAGGAAGGCTGAGTGAGGAGACGCTGCCAGCTGCCACCATGAAAAGCAAGATGCAAAGATACTGGTAAGCCACGAGCCACGTGGCAAGGTATAGATCTGTAGAAATGGGTTAATTTAAGATATAAGATCTAGCTAGGAAGAAGCCTGAGTCATTAGGCCATACAGTTCGTAATTAATGTAAGCCTCTGTGTGTTTATTTGGCTCTGAGTGGCTGCGGGCCCAGGCGGGACTGGAGAAAACTTCAGCTACAAAACGGTGTTCCCAAAGAAGTGCTCAGGCACATGCAAGTACCACTGAGAATTCATTATCTGGCAGGGGATCATGGGATTGACAAAGATAAACTCATCAATGACCTTGACAAGAGCAGTCCTTTCCCTTTCTGCAGGCATAGCAATTTAGCTGGATTTAGCAATTTAGAGGGGGACAGCACATCTCCATTTCAAGAAACTCTGCTGAAAAGAGGGAAGAAAGGTGAGGCCGCAAGTGGACTCATGGGCCTTTGCTCTCAGGTGGAGGACACAGGACCTGTTTGCACTGTGGTAGGAATGGTCCAGTGGAAAGGCAAGGTCAATGCATCCGAAAGAAAGAAGACAGAGGATAACAAGCAAAGGGCGAGGCAATGTGGCTCCCTGGGTAAAGGAGCTTGCTGCCAAACCTGATGACCTGAGTTCAAGCTCTAGGACCCCACGGTACAGTAGAGAATCAAATCCTGCAAGTTGTCCTCTGAGCTCCACACGTGTACCACGGCACGTATGTGCATGGGCATACACTAAATAAGTTAATAAAAATAAGTAATAAAACAAGAGCATCACCACAAGACAGGCCAGGAGTAGAGACGGAAGGACTGGCCTCACACAGGCAGCCCCCAGACACCTGTCAGTTCACTGACATCTGTGTTTATGAAGCTTCTATGTTCCGAGCCTCCTGATTTTGTTCTCAGCACATTATCTGCACAGTCTCCTGTTGACCCTCAAAGCCATAGCCTGGAGGACTGAACGGGTTAGCAGAGTGGATGGACAGTAACACCTGCTTGAAGTGAGCCTGACCTGGTTTGAACTCGGATTCAGCTGCTGAGCAGGTCTGGTACCTTGCGTACACCATTAAATCTCTCCAAACTTGGCACTCCTAACAGCCGCAGGAAAACAGCATTGACTTCTACTTTCAAAGGGTTGTTGGAGGTTGTGTGTGAGGTGGTGTATAAGCCACAGTGCCTAGGACATAGGAAACTGTGTGGCCGAGAACAAGTGATAACGACAGCAGTGACTGTTCAGCCCTCCCATGTCAACGCAACACTGTTTTCTTGTAACAGAATTGTTTTCAGGGGAATGACTGCAATGGTCACTTTGTTGTTGTTGTTGTGGTGGTGGTGGTGGTGGCTGTGGTGCTTTTACATCATTGGAGGGAAGAACTCGCATCAGCCGTTAGAGATGCCATTTATACCTGAGGGTCAGGGATGTAGTTCCGGGGTAGAACACTTGCACAGTATAGATGAGTTCCTGGGTTCTGTCCCAGCACTGCAAAAAAGAAGGGAGGGAGGGAAGGAGGGAGGGGAGGAGGGGAGGGAGGAAGGAAACCAGACATGAGGTACTGAAAGGAGAAATGAGAGTCTCACACACAAACTCAAGATGTCATAATTTGTTCACCAGAAATGTCTGTGTTAAAACAAGATTTAAGTTATTTCTGCCCGTGTGCTTCTCTTGCTCTGGTAGAGAGGAACCAGGCGAAGGAGGAATGGGGGTTCAGCCAAGGCTGTAGGCCGCTATTTTCCAAGTGAACGGAACGAATGAGCCACATTGCTGGCAGAACCCAGACACGTGCTCAAAGAGAAGGCTACTCTCACGGCTGCTTAGGACACCCAGCGAGGGAAGCCTGCAGGCCAGGCTGGCCGCTAACCGGCTTCTGGTATTCTAAACCTCAGCCCATTGGACCTGAACCCATCAAGCATTCTCCAAGGCCTGGGGATGGAGCTCAGTTTATAGGGTGCTTGCCCAACTCACACGAAGCCTTGAGTTTGATCCCTGGCTCTGCATAGCCAGGTGTGGTGATACACACCTGTAATCCTAACGGTCAGGGGGTGGAGACAGGAGGACGAGAAGTTTTAAGTTTTCCTCAGCTACATAACATACACACATTTGAGGCTAGCCTGGGCTATATGAGATCTTGTCTCAGACAACAACAACTCCCCCCCCAACCACCCCCCCCCCCCCCCCCCCCCCCCCGTTTACCTCAAGTGGTTTCTTTGCCTAAACAATGGGCCATAATCCTGTGTAAAACCCATCAAGAGAGTGCCTTGGTTTTGAGGAAAATGAAAGACTGGGCGACTTGTAACCTTTACAGTTCAGCCTTATTGTGAAAACTATGCCTATGGTTCAGTTTATTCCGAGAGGGGCACCCTAAGCTTCACCAGTGGTGCTGCAAGAGCTGTATCCTGTAGCATGTAATGACGCCTTAGATGTGAGAATAAAACCAGAAGATTTTATGTGGGGCGATATGTATGTCTGCTGTCATTTTCTGACTTAAGTATCCTTACTATAAACAATGACAGATGCCCAGAATGGTAGTGGTGGGTCTATTTGCATTAATTCCCGTCATAGGAAAGCTGTTCCGAATATCACAACACAGCGGTCACAGAACGGCTGCACAGTACCCGCTTTTCACAGCACCATTCCAGGCCACCTGTACTTCTGTTGGATGGTACAGAATTCAGTGACATGGTCTGACACAAAGGACAAATGTCTTTTACAACGACAGTGTTGAAAGTGACGGGAAGAAAGAGAAATTTAAAATATTTTCACTGACTGCCTGGTATGTTTTGGGAGCATCCTTATTCTCAGCTTCCCATGACTGCTCTATTGGAGGACTGAAGGTTTCCCGGGTCTAGAAGCAGGAAGTCTGAAAAGGTGTTGGTAGGGCCAGGCTCCCTCGAACCCTGTGAGTTGAACCCTTCCTTGCCTTTCCTCCTGTTAGAAGTTTGTTGAAGACCTTTGACCTCCCTTGACCAGCAGCAGTATCACTCTGCCCTCTGCCCTCTGTGTGTCTGCCTTCACACGGCCATCTTGTTATTATTTGAATGTGGAATGTCTCTCATAAGCTCACGCACTTGACCATTCATTGCCCATTGAAGCTACTGTTGGAGGTGGAGCCTTGCTGGAGGAAGTGGGTCAATGGGGCGGGCCTTGAGATTTCGGGGTGGGGGGAGCATGACAGGACACACCCACGTTCATTTCAAACCCGTGAGGCCAGGAAAGCCTTCCCTTTGAGTTGCTTCTTGTCAAAAATTTTGCCACAGCAGTGAGGGAAGTAAACAATTTGGCCGTCTTCTGACAAGGACCCCAGTTCTTTTGGATGAGAGGCCCCATTGACTTCAGTAGGACTTCATCTGAATGAAAGACATTAAACTAACCCTATCTCCAAATAGAGTCATGTTCCGAGGTCCTGGAGGTTAGGACGTCATCTTGTCATTTGGAACTTATCACCCCATGGTTGAAGGAGTCCACGGACTTGGGCGTCTGGTGAGACATTGGGAGGTCAGCCCGAGGCCCCAGAGACCAGAGCACAAGACGACAACAGGTTACAGGGAGGGAAACAGGACGAACACAAACACGCCTGCATTGCAACTTTGCCCCTTGCGTTGGTAGTGGTGATCTCTCACTATAGATCTGTGCTCAGGGACTCTGACTGATGACAGACAGCCTTACCTGGTCACTTCCCGCTGAAGACTCCCACGTTCTGCACCCGAGTCCAGGCTGTGAGTGAGATTTGTGATTGTGCATAGGACACTCTCTGCTGGTGCCATATGCTCGAAAATGTCTGAATTTTGTGCAGAGACACAGGCAGTGTTCTAAGTGCAGTTACATAATGAGGGCATGGACTTGCATAATAATTAGCATGTGTAATTAGGCACAGACTTCTTGTCCTTTAATTAGACAATCAAGGCATCTAATTACTAAATTAAGATGTAATTACGTGGCCCAAGATCTTCATATTTCTTTTTATCCATCAGAGATTATATTTAGAAAATAATTTGCAAAAACTGATGGAAAAATCTCCGATTTGAGAGTGTTACAGGAAGTGTTCAATAGCTGTGAGTTTCCTTTCATCTCTCCATTTGGGGACAAGGGGAGTCATTTCAAATACCATCACTTGCCTGAAAAACTACCGTTTCCAAACGGTGCTGTTGACCTTCGGCACACACACTAATGAATGGGAATGTGGGCGTGGCTAATCCATGTAATTCACACCTGGCTCTAGCATGTGCTTCATGATTCCACTCAAATGTGGACATACTGGTGATGTTCTGGGAAGTCATTCAAGCCAACAGTACTTTCGGATGCTGGGAGAACCCACTGCTTCCCACTGTGCCCTGCCTGGTCCTCCCCCATGGCTATTTTAGCTATAAGCACAAGGCTGTGTTGTAGAAACCATACTTAAGAGGCGTCTCCCTTTCCCTGGATATTGGAGGGTTTGCTGAACTGTTCTCCGGTTGGAGAATAAAGCAAATACCCTATGCTTCTCACTGTAGAGGGTTTTGAGCTCCAGTATTCATCAGAAGCCAGACTGGAGTGCTATTCTGTTATTTTTCCTTGTTCCTCAATTGGGATTTGGCTGATCTCTGCATGATGCTAAACACCCAGTTTGACTCATTAATTTTTCTGAACCAACTGAACTTTTGACCTAATTGTCTGGCTGGGTGGGGATCGGGGCCATATGGCAGGTTTGCCCAAGCCAGCTCCGACTCTAACTATGTCACCTCTCTGTTCCCATAAACAGAAATACCCCCGTGACCCCAGTGTTTGCACAGTCGTACTGAAAAGTTGTGGACTCTGTTGGGCTGCTTTTCCTGGTTTGGGGTGGAGAGAATCTGTGTTAGGCGGAAGACAGAGTCTTACAAAGGCTCTAAGTGGGGAGTAAGGCAGTCTCCTTGCCATGAGGTACCTCCACCTCTATTTTTGTTTTCAGTGAGGCCATGGCCATGGAATGTGATGAGCAACGAGTTGTGTATGAATAGGGGGTTGCCCTGGACCCAGAAAATGATACCAGGGAGCTTATTCTCTGCCACTGTAAGTTTTCTTTTGTCTTCTGAGTTATGGTTCATGATAGATTTAGAAGCTGAGGAACCGAGGTGCATGTGTGGAGACGATTGATGGCGTTCTAGTGGAGGAGGGTGTTAGACTGCCTTGCTCTGAGGAACCTCAAGTGGTGAAGGCCTCGGGATCCCAGCCCTGCATCTGGAGGCACTCCTGAGTTCCTGTGCTTCTCTTTTCCTCACTAGTTCCCCGCCCCAGCGTCCTTAGGTGTGTTCATTGGAAACATCTCTCAGCCTCGCTAAGAGAACTCGATAGTTTTGCTCCATAACAGGGCCAACGATATGAATATAATAAGCACCAGTTTCTTGGATTTAAAATTTTGCTGCTCTGTCCACCCAGGTATTCCACATCAGCATTCTCAAGACTGGAGAAGTTGGGCATCAGACACCCCAAGCCCTCTCCTTTTGTTGGAAACTTGATGTTTTTCCGCCAGGTGAGACTCTGGATCTTGCACATGACTTAGCATGGGGCATTGCTCCGGTTTCTGTTTCAGTAGTCAGGGTGGTCTCCACGTGAAGCATGTGACATGTTAAAGAGTAATTTACCAAGATCAGACGAGGCTTATTCAAGGAGTGTAGACCTTGAAAAGCAATCAATTATAACTTGTTACATTAACTCAGTAAAGGAAAATATATATACAATCTCAACAGATGCCAAGAAATATTTAATAAATTTCAATAGCCATTCACTATACCAAATCTTAGTGGACTATGAATAAAAATGACATGAAATATGCTGGGTGGTGATGGTACACACCTTTAATCCCAGCACTTGGGAGGCAGAGGTGTCGGATCTCTGTGAGTTCGAGGACCATCCTTATCTACAATGTCCTCTCCCATGGCTATTTTAGCCATAAGACAGCCAAGGATAAATAAAGAGACCCTGTCTCAAAAAACCATTTAAAAAAAAAAAAAGAACACATGTGATGGGAAGAACCCTTCTCCACTGGAATGGGTTTCCTTCCTTCCTTCCTTCCTTCCTTCCTTCCTTCCTTCCTT
>CABHPP010128961.1:0-34307 GCA_902168425.1 Peromyscus attwateri | reverse complement strand
AAAAAAAAAGAAGGAAGTATGAAGTTGTAGTTCAACAAAATCTAGAGTTCAGTAAGTGATGGAGATCTCTAAGCTAGCCGCTGCCGAAAGAGAGGGATGGCTGAGAAACAGAGGCTCACTGTAGGGAGAGCTCAGTGCTCTGGGCTGGACTGGATTCCTCCCTTGAGAACCTTGTGCTGATGGGAGACAGATACTCAGAGTCTGATGCCAATTGCAGAATGAAAAGCCAGGAGCTCTTGAAGGAACAGTGGGAAAGGGAGAACCAGAACAAATCCTCTATGGTTCAGTCCAACACAAGGCTCTGTCCCATCATGTAAAAAACAAAAACAAGGAATAAATTCACACCTGTGTCTGTGAGTGGTGACACTTTGAGGAGCCCATCACATGCTCAATTGTCTCAGTCCTGAAAATCAGGATTGCTGTCCCACAGGTCCTGCAGGGTCACATCTTTATAAAGTTTTGACAGGAGCCTCTGCGTCCTAGCATTGGTGTTGCCTGGGAACAAAACAAAACATGACCTGGTCAGACCTGACAGGAGATGGGACTAAGGGGGTGGGGGGGTGAGGTAGCCTGAGCTCCTCCGTGGACTCCTGCCTGCTGCTCTACCCAAATCTCAAGGATCAGACCCCGCAGAACCTGTCAGCCTGAACAGAGGTTCCTCATATTTGACCTTTGTGAGAGTCCAGGTAGGAAGCAGACTTTATTTTTAAACTATTTATGTATTTATTTATTTTTACACCTGTTTATACCTACCTAAGCACATTTTGAAGCATACAGTTTAGAGTTTTTTTTTCTGGTTGTTATGCCCAGATTGCAGGGACCCCCAAAAGACCAAATCCAGTATGTAAAAGCGAAGACACTGTATTTTCAAGCTCAGAGTTTGGACTCTTTGTCCAATGCAGCAGTGAGAGCGGGGAGCCCAGAGCCTAGGCAGGGTGGGATTTTTTTCATAGCAGAGGTTGGGGGAGGGGATTTCCAGGGTTCAGGACCTTGATTGGCTGACATTCGTCTAGGGGTATAGGGAATGTTTGGAATGTTGGATATATCCCCTTAGATGCAGACCCCACTGGGTGGGGTCAGCTCATGGCTTTTCTTGGGTCCAGGTGTTGCCTGCCAGAAGCTCTGTCTGGGCCTCCAAGCCTGTCATGGCAGCTGTGTGGTCAGTCTGTTTTGGGTCCCCCCACCCCCACACAGTTGGCACCTGACTTTCTAAGCACATGCATCTACACACTTGCAGTGGGTCTTTGATGCATGAACCAAACCTTAAACTACTAGCTGGCAGCTAAGCCACCCGCCACATGGCCACATGGCTCCACCTAGCACATGGCCTGGCAGCTGGCTCCATCCACTTAGGTTTGGTGAGAGTGGAGCCCCACGCCTGTGGGCCATGGCCTGGAGCCGGTCTATCTGCCCTAGCTTGGGAAGTTTCTGGGTCCACGCTGCTGGAGGCATTTCTACTTAATCTCCCGCTACCAAGTAGTGCACAGCCCGCTGCTCATAAACCCCATTCAAGTGCTCGGTAGCTGTGCCTCTTAAAAGAGCTGTGCCTCTGTATGCCCTGAGCACCTAGCCCACTTGCGACTTTTCCCCAGTCTTTTCAGGCCCTGTGTAGATTTACCTGCTGGAAGCTGGGTGCCATTTGTAGGAGTAATTTTTGTTGGGACCGCTAGTCTGCAAATAATGACATGAAAGCTTATTATTAATCATGAAAGCTTGGCCTTTAGCTTAGGCTCGTCTCAACTAGCTCTTATAACTTAAATTAACCAGTTTATATTAATGTATGTTCTGCCACATGGCATTGCCTCTCTTCCATCTCATACCTCCTGTTTCCTCTCTCTGTCTGTCTGGTGACTCTGCCTTTCTTCTTCCTGGAGTTCTGTCTCAGCCTGGAAGTCCTGCCTATACCTCCTGCCTAACTATTGGCCATTCAGCTTTTTATTACACCAATCACAGCAATACATCTTCACACAGTGTACAGATATCCCACAACATTCCTCCTCCCCAGAAGGCACTACCTCAGCTGCCCACTTCCAGAAGGCTCCATACCTTGCAGGCCTGGTGGTGTCCACCATCTCCGTGTCCAGGGTATGGTTGTTCCAATTCCTCTTCCAGGTCAGGGTGATCTCAGCAGGTGGAAGCCCAGGGCCTAGCTTTTCAGGGTGACATTCCCTTCAGGTCTGACCTGATGGGTCTTATGTGTTGTGGGGAGTCTGGGGAGAAGAAATGGGAAATTTGGACATTTGACATTCTTCCTGGGGTTTCAGCTTCTGTGATCATCACTGGAATGAGTGGGGTATCTGGGATAGAGGAGGATACAGCCTCTACACAGCAGCCTAAATTCATGACCTAAACAATCTATTCCTTGGAAAGTTTCTGAATCCTCATTAACCAGCACAGAGCAGGATGCTCTGGGTCTCCCTCTAGGAAAAACAGACTTCTGGTTCTGACTGGGTGGAATCTGAGAGACTCCACCACAGCGGAGCCAGAACTACAAAGGTATTGTGTTTGGGTAGAGATCAGGCCCTAGAGAGGTTAGCTGCAGATTGAAGGAAACTGCTGGTTGGCAGACAGATTTTGAACTTTCTTCTGGGAAGGGCAAGCCCTCCGGAGAGTCCTTCTCTCGTGCTGAATCAGAAAACCCTGGAGCCCTCTCCCCCTTTGATGCAGGATGGAACCAGTCTTCAAGGTGATCCCAACATCCTTCCTCCTTAGGAGACATGAGCCCCAGTGTGAGAGAAAATGGAGGAATTTCCTCATGGCCCCTCTTACCTGTGAGCAGAAACATCTCATACCCAGTGCCCAGCGGCGTGTGGAGCATCTCCATGCACCTCCTCTGCAGGTAAGTCTTCAGCTGGTGTGCCAAATCATCCTCCTCTCATGGTGCCTGAGGATCTGAGCTGCCTTGCCGTTTACAGTCTGGGAGCTCAGGTTCCTGGGGGTGCTGTATCTGTGGCTAGGGTAGGTAAGCTCACAGTACCCTCAGGGAAAGCGCCCTTTTGTGCCCACGTCACAGCCATGCACATTCTTTAGAGTATGGTACCCTGGTCCTGCCGTTGCAGTCAGACTCGCCTCCACACAATTGCCCTGAGACCCTTTTGACCCTAAACTGCACCCAGAACTGGGTCTGGTCACCGGGTCTCTCCAGGTTCCAGAGTCTCACAGGTCAGTTTGATGGTAAGGGGAAAGCTGTGACTTGAGTCTGTCTGTCAGGACAATGAGGGGTCCTGACCTTTGAACTGGGTCACTCACCTGCAGAACTCTGGTTATAGAAGCAAAGCAATTTCTTCAGTTTGTCTTTGAAACCCTGTGTGGTTTCTGGGGCTTTCTGTGTCTGTTTTCCCCAGTACTCCTGCCCTTCCTTCTCCACGAAGGGAGAAGTGGCTTGGTCCTGTTTCTGTGGAACCCCACAACTGAGTATCATCCACATAGCAGCAACAGAAGGCCACGCCTGGCAAGAGGGTGTAGAAATACTGCAGCGAGGTGTGAGCTTGGGGATGTTGTGTGATGAAACCTCATCCTCCTCCCGGAACACCTTGTTGAAGCTTGGACCTGGAGAGCGGTGGGGGTGGGGGGAGGTGGGGTGGGGCACGGCAGTGTGGAGAAGGGAACTGGGCAGAAACCACCCAATTGGTGGAGCAGGGAGGATGTGATGGGGCAAAGCGCGGCACGGCTTCTCTGATGATTCACCCTCACTCCCTCCTGCAGAGGCTTCTGACCCCACACTGCTGACTTCAGGGTCATGGTCTTTGAAGCTGTGAGGAGCAGTGAGGACCAGAAGAAGGTGTCCTCATCCTGTGTGCTGTGTGGAGTGTTAGTCTCCGATGGAAATGACAGAGACCTTGGTGGGTTGAGTAGTAGAAAGATTAACTCCTGGGAGCAGCATTTCTAGATCCCTGCTTCCTCAAGTAGACCCAACTCTTGGGCCTGGTACCCTGTGAGCATTGTCTGGGGAGGAATCGCTTTAGGTTGATCCCTGTCCTCCCGTTTCTGTTCCAATCCCAGATGCTGGTATCATAGACATATTCGAAGAAGGAATGGGGAATTGAGGCCTATGTCCCTCACTGAAATGTCTATTCCTGGTCCCTGATTTTGTCTCATTCTTTGTGCCACAGTGTCATGTTGCTTTCTTGGCTGGTCCAAGCCTTTGATTCCTGGTTATTTTAGGTCACAAGGATCTGAAGGAGAAAAAGGACCTTGGGATGGGAGTTGGCTGGTTTGTCAGTGATATGGAGAATGTGTCCTCAGAGGGTCTAGGGTAGAAGCACAGGAGCTGAGAACAATAATGTGCCACTGACAGATCTCTAGTGACTCCCAGCCCAGACATCTGCCCAGTGTCTCCCCATGAAACCAGTATGATCCCTCTATAAACCTCCATCCCCAGGTATAGCACAGACCTCCTTGCATGCAGGGTAGACCTTCCAAAAGACACAGATGATCTACCGTGTGAATATAAGGATCACCATTCCACAGCTCTGGGTCAGGACCCAGCCATCCTGCCTCTTGTCTTCCTCTAGGGTCCTATGCAGATGTGGATTCACTTTATCACAGCCATCTCCACACACCCATATAGTGGTATTCTATTTGTGCTGAAATGTGATTTTATTTGTATGTTAATAAATAAAGTTGCCTAAGGGTCAGAGCTATTAGCAAACCATAGCGAAAGCCAGGGCAGTGGTGGCACACACCTTTAATCCCAGCACTTGGTAAGCAGAACTAGGTAGATCTCTGTGTGTTCAAGGATACAGCCAGCATTGGAGACACACGCCTTTAATCTCAATACCAACCATAGAAGACCTGGAGGTCCGTACAGACAGGCAGTGACAAGGCAGTCACGTAGTTGGGTTTACGACCAATGAGAAGGAAGAACAGAACTCTATTTAAAGACAAACGCACAGGAAGTAACTCCCCTTTTTGGAGAGGTCTCTTGGCGGGAGAAGCTAGCTGGCGAAAAGCGGGTAAGGCTCCTAGCTCTGACCTCTTGGGCTTTCATCTTTACATTGGCTCTGTGTTTCTTATTTAATAAGACGGTTGGTTACATCTACACACCCATCATTCCTTGGTTCTGATCTGATAGTGGTCCCTAATGGTGGGGCTGTAGCATAGAGCAGCCCCTATGGCTGTGTAGCTGTGGCTTGGGCAGGGCTTGGAGATGGGAAGCAGCAGGTTTGGTGGATGAGGAGGACTTCCTGTACCTGAGAGGCCCCCTGCCTTCGGACTCCCCAAACTGTAAGGTCATCTGTGCCTCAGATTTCCTCTCTTGCCGAGGTGGAAGAGGCGCTAGCACTTGCTGGGCGAGGTCTCTTGTCTTAGAGTAAATAGGATGTCCCCCATATATACATGAGAGAGAAGATCCCCACTACATTAAACAAGCAAGCTGTCTTTCCTGCTCCAGACTCTACCTTTAGGCAGTCTATTCTCAGTAAATGTTGGGGAATCTGCCTTCTGCCTGGCCTTGTTCCAGGCTCTGGGATCCAGCAAAGGGATGTAGGCAAAAATTGTCTCACTGGGGTTGGAGAGTGGAATTAGTAGTTACTATAGCTTGCTGCTATATATAGCAGTGGACCAGAGTTCAGATCCGAGCACTCACAACAGGTGGCTCACAAACTCCTGTTGCTTCAGCTGCAGGGGATCAGGTGCCCTCTTCTGGGCACCCAGTATACCAGGCCTCACTGTGTATACACTCATGCAGACACAGACATACATGTAAAAAATAAAAAAATAAAAAAAAATGAATCTTAAAAGAAAGTGTCTTCACAATCAAGTTTTCTGCTAACTGTGACGTTTTCAGATGTGCCCTGTGGTAGTTTGAATACATCTATAAGCTTTATTATTTGTTACTTGTTCTCAGTTGGGGAAACATTGTTAGGGGATGTTATAGATCATTATGAGCTGAAATGTAGCTGGAGGAATCCTTCGTGTCCTGCAGATCTTCCCTCGCAGCTTACCTTCCCAGTGAGGACCACGTTCTTTTCACTGCATTTGTCTCTTCAGTTGGCTTATTATGGATGACGGCCAAGCCTAGGTCTTCAGGGCTGTTAGACACCGAGTTTTGACCCTAACAACTATGGTGACATGCTACAGAGACTCCTGCAGTGAGAGGCCTCCAAAGGCTGCGTGGGACCATCACAGGAATACCTCCTGCTGCCGTCAGAGGCAGGAGACACTCAGAGGAGTGTGACTTCAGACCTGTTTTCTTCACTTGCTTTCTATTGTAGTGATGAAACATCATAATCGAAACCCACTTGGGAAGGAAAGGGTTTATTTCAGCTTATAGTTGTAGTTCTTTTCATGAAGGGAATTTAGGGAAGGAACTCAAGGGAGGAACTTGGAGGCAGAAAATGAAGGGAAGACCATGGAAGAATGCTGCTCATTGGCTTGTGCCTCATGGCTTACTCAGTTTGTTTTCTTATACAGGACCACCTACCAAAACCCACAGTGGGGTGGTCTCTGCAACGTCTAGAAAATGCCCCACAGGCTTGCCAACAGGCCAATATTATGGGAACATTTTCTCAATTAAGGTTCACTTTTCCCAGAAAGACTCTAACTTATGTCAAGTTGGCAACAAAACAAAACAAAATGAAATAAGACCAAAGCTGTCGAACACACCTATACACAGTACAACAAACAGGTCTAATTCTCATAGGATCGTGGAATAAAAACCGATGGGGTGCACTTGCACAAAATAAGATGGACAAGGGACCACTGTCCTGCAGGTGGTTCCTCACTGACCAAAATGCCCTTATGTGGTGCTATGTTTGATAATTTTTTTTTCCAAAAAAGCAATATTGTAATTAAAAGTGATTATTTTCAGGCACCCTGTCTGTATTTCCAAGGCCCTGTTAAAGGAATTGATTGAAACAAATAAACCAAAAACCCGATGGGTCTGAACACCACACTCTAGTTTGAACAGGCTGTCTTGCTACATAAAATCATGGTCTGGATAACTGGACAAGTATCTAGCCTCTGCACTTACCCCATTCCAAAGCAAGCCCTTTAGGGTTTCACTTTTTAAAGCTATTGTAAAAGTGTGGGAATCATAGACATTGTCCCCGCTGGGAAAACAAAACACCACCTGGTTAAAGCCACCAGAGATGGCAGTGAGGGAGGAACTATGAGCTGGTGGAGATACTGGACAAAGCCCTACACCTGTCTAAGTCCTTGATATCTCAAGTCTTGGTAGAACAGATTTACTGAAAGGACAGGGCCTGAGGATTTGTGCAGATGACACAGATCAGAAGTGACAATGTGAAAGCCCAGGTGTCCTCAGTCACAGATGAGCATATCCCTGACCACGCAGAGCCACGGTCTGTCACCACAGACAACTGGCCTACCTCAGAAAGCACACATTCTGTAAGGTTCTCAGCCTATATATTTTCTACACGCTTTAGCCATCTTTGCATACTAATTAATCACCTACAAAGGCAAGAAAGTGCAAAACCACATCCTTCCTTCAAGCAGGAAGTATGAAGCTGTAACTCAGTGAAAGTCAAGTACAGCTAGGGATGGAGGGGACCCAGCCTTGCCTCTACTGCAACAGGGAAGAGAAGTGGGGAAAAGACTAGGGCAGTGTGGCTAGCAGGCTCAGAGCCTAGGGCTGGACTGAGTTCCTCACTTTTACACACTGTGCTGACAGGAGACAGCCACTTAGACACAGTCAGATGCCAGTTGCAGAAAACAAAGTCAGAATGCAAGCTCTTGAAGTCTGTAGGAACGGAGAAGCCAGAAGCAATCCTATATGGGTCAGTCCCTGGCGTGGACCATATGGTGACCATTGCTGCTTGACGAAGTTCCAGCATTCAACTTTGTAGATCACACTTCTCCAGCACCCTTTAACTTTCATTTTTAATGATGCTCACTGTTATGCCTTTCCCTTCGGGAAACTTTGTGCAGGCTTTGGTGAAGGATGAAAATGTGTACAGTGGTAGTGTTAATCCCAACGGTGAGAATAAAACCACTCCCACAATTTAAGCCAAATTTGAAGCAAGCTTGGCTTTTATTGGCGTGCACCCAAGAGCTGGCCAGCGACTGCCTCCTAAGTTGGGTTAAAGAGAGCATCCCCAATTCCACTTCTTGGGCTCCTTTTAAGGAGTAAAATCAGGAGTAGTTTTACAGAAGAGAGACAATGGAGCAATAAGGAAATAAAAAACAAAACAAAACAAAACAAAAAAACCCAAAACTTAAAAAGTTTTTCACCCACCATGTGATTAGGAGGGGTCAGGGAGGGTCAGGGAGGATCAGGGTATTCTCAAAACAAGTCAAGGTCACGGCTTAGTTGAAGGCCAGGTTCCAGGGATCAGAGAGAAACTCAATCCCCACAGTAAATAGAAACTTATTTAAAAATACAATAAAGCCGGGCGGGGGTGGCTCACGCCTTTAATCCCAGCACTCGGGAGGCAGAGGCAGGCGGATCTCTGTAAGTTTGAGGCCAGCCTGGTCTACAGAGTGAGTTCCAGGAAAGGCGCAAAGCTACACAGAGAAACTGTCTCGAAAGAACAAAAAACAAAAAACAAAAAAAACAAAAAAATACAGTAAGCTCTTGCTTTCAAAATGGAGTCAGACAGGTTTCTCATCAGCCTCTTTAAACAAAATAATTCTTTGGAAAAAATCCCTTCCATGGTGGAACCATATAGCATGATAACTCTGCCTACTCCCATACAAGTTAATACTATGCTGCTAGAAAATTTAGATAAGTGACATACTTGATATTTGATAATCAAGATTTTATAAATTCCTAACATCTACTCTGGTTCACTCTAATATTTGTCTAGCTTTGTCTTTGCTCACTTTTAAGCTTTAGCTATTTGGATAAACTAAGCCATACAAGAAACTGCAATATTCTATAATGGAGTGTCTGCTCCCCCAAGAAAGTCCTTTTTCTAAGGTCAGGCATTTAGACAAGTCCCCATTTCCTCAGGGGCTTGAAGAAAGTTCCTGCTTGCTGGAAACGGAGGCAAATTCTTATTCTAGCAAGAGGAAATGTGGCCCTTCCATTAACACGTGACTGGTGCCTATTGTCAAGGTCAATGCTTCCTTAACCCCTGATCTCAAGCCACACCTCAGCTCACATGCTTCCTTTTCTCTTATTTAATCCTATGTGCAACTATAGAGTTTAAAAGGTATATTCTTTTTTCAATAAGCACGCTGGCAGCCATCCCAATTCACCCTCAGATCATGTCCATTTCCTCCTTTTCTTCCTCTGCTGACTCCACACATCATCTGTACTTGAGGATCCTGCTCCACTATACCAGAGGCAGGATGGTGAGTGACCCGGGTCAGTAGGCAAGATCAAGAGCCATCCTCATGCATGGATCACAGCACCTCGGGTCCCCAGGCTCCTACTCATCTACCCCATCTGTATGTCTGCCAAACTGTGTTCCCTTCATCCACATAGAGTGAGTGGCATGCCAGGAAACTTCACAAAAAGAAAATGCCTAAATGAACAATATTTGTCCAAAGTTGAAACCCTGCCACACCCGGTGGGTGGAACTCATCTTTTTGCCCACCCTGTAGGTTTTTTTTTTTTTTTTGCAACAACATACATAACAACTCTCTGCTGCTTCTACTATAATATCAAATGTGATCCAATCATTTCCCCTCTCAGTCCTCCTGCCAGCAATCATAAACTCTAAGCTCTCAGGAGAATATTACCATTTTGAAGGTGTTTGAATCCCTCACCATAAGCTTAACCACTTTAAATGCTTACAAATTTCTCTGGTGAAATGTGTGATAATATTAACAAGTGAGATGTGATAAAATTTATTTAAAAGCATGAACACTGAAAGACTGATGAACTTAGTCAACAATATTCTCCTTTTTAAAACTAAAATGTAATAACACGGCATCCATTCAATAAACAAGACTCTCCTATGAATGTGGACGCAGTACGCTACAAAGGATTCAGTGATATTTCAAATTACTGAATGCAGGTAGCCCCTGTGCCAACCCAGTGAAGAGTCAGAGGTAAAAATGTACATTTACATTAGTGTGGTGACCATGCTTTCAATCTCAGCACTCAGGAGACAGAGGCCTGATGAGCCTCCCCAACCCTCAAACAAAAGTGAAACTATCTGAAGATGTCAATAAAAATCTTACCCCTTTGGCTAGAGATATGGCTATACTGTTTGGACCACCAAGGTTGGAATCCTGAAAGCACAACCTCCTGTGCATCACACGCCATGGTTTGTAACACCCTCCTCTGGCCTCCACAGACAACTGCATCCCAACATTCACAAACACATAGACACACAAACAAATACATATATATAAAAACAAAAAATAAAAAATGAATCTAAAATTATCCTTCCTGCATATTTCAGTGAAGCTGCATTTCCCACACTGCACATAAAACTAAAAGGTTAAAAAGGAGAATCCAAAGCATCACTAGTAAGAAATACAAGGATAAGGACAGGCAGACATGGAAACATCTATTATTTTCACCATATCATTATATTTTGGAAAATAGTTGTTCCTTTTTGTAAACATTCTGCTTACATGCACTCTATTATTAATGTATTCAATAAAGCAAATGTTTCAAAATCCTCATTTCCTAACATAGGGAGCACAGATAGATATAATCCACACAAGCATAAATACCTTTGAGGGCCAATCAACTTCCAAGACTCTACAGACATGTCCAAATTTGAGAACTGACGACTCAGTGGCCTCTAGGCTGGACTCAGAAGGGTATTGTGACCAGGACGAGGGCAGCAAAGACCAGAGTAAGCAACTTTTCCCCTGACACCGCTCCCAGGATACCAGGTCCCAGAGCTGGGTCTGAGCCGGGAAAGCAGGGCCCTAGAGACTCCTCTGCCAGGAGTTCATCTTTCCATGACCCAATCTCAATGCTTCATTACCATTGGGAATTCTTAGAGAAGCTAATCAGCCTCATCCACATCATGATTATAAACTGAACACACACTAGCAGAGACTCAATGTCCACTCTTCAAGCAGGATGAAGACCATTGTCCCTGAGGTTCTCCTCCTGTTGCTGATCCTGGCCAACCTGGCCCTGACCAGGCATCTAGAAGGTGAGTGTGGGTGTCAGGAGGGAAAGGATCTAACCTGGGAGACAAAATGAATTCACTCCTGGGCTGTAGTACAGGAAGGTCTGTCTCTCCCCTAACCCAGCCAGGACCTGTCCCTTATTTATTTTATATACTGTCCCCTGTCCCTGCTCCCTGCTCTCCTGGGAGGAATGTGGGGAGCAGCATAGGATGCTAAGTGGGGTGTCGAGATCTAAAGGCCACCGCACTTAGGTTCACACTGGCTGAACTATTTCCAAACTCTCCTCACCTGGCCTGGCCTTGCAGAGCCCCAGTTCATCATTGTGGCCTTTGTGGATGACACACAGTTTGGGAGATTCAACAGCAGAGAGGAGCCTCCAAGGATGGGACACTGTGTGCCGTGGGTGGATCAGCAGGAGCCAGAGTACTGGGAGTGGAGGACACAGCAGGCCCTGAGAGAAACCCAAGTGTTCATAAAAGGGCTGAAGAAAATGCTTGATATCTACAACCATAGTGCAACTGGTGAGTGAACCCAAATCAGAAATCCCAAATTTCAAGTTCCCAATAGGGTGGCCCTAGTGTGTCATGTTTGAGATTCACCCCAGGGAAATGTGACCCATGGAGACTAGGCTGAAGAGAGCCTTGGGACACTGACCTGGCTTTTTGTGCAGTTTAAGTCCAAATCCAGCCATCTAGAAAGAAGAGGGAGGGAGGGAGGGAGGGAGGGAGGGAGAGAGCCACTGGAGGGCCCCACCAAGGGACCTGGCCTGTGGTAGTGGCTGAGAGTGAGGTTTTGGCCAGGATACCACACAATTCAGAATCTGTATGGCTGTGATTTGCTGTCTGGAATGTACTCCAGTCACCCACAGTTTGAACTAAACTTCCACCGCCACGATTACATCACCCTGAACGAGGACCTCAGCACTTGGACCTCCGTCGGCAAGGCAGCTGAGGTGCTCAGGCTTGAGTGGGAGGAGGCAGGTTTTTCACACGTGGTGAAGACTTATCTGGAGAAGCAATGTGTGCAGATGCTCCTCTCACAGCTGGACTATGGGAAGGAGACTTTGCTGAGAACAGGTAAGGACAAATACTGCCCATCTGCTCTGAGACTGGAGCCCCTGTCCCCTGAGGATTCCTCCTCAGCAGGGAGAAGCTGGAATACTAACTCAGTCTTGAATCAAAGAGGGAAGAGTGTCATGGGTTTCCTAATTCAACAAGAGAGAGGGGCTGTGATAGGACTAAGCCTTCACTCAGGACACTTCAGTTTTTCAATTAAACAGCAATACCCTTCCACTTGCTTTGTGGACCACAAGCTCTCTCAGGCCTGTTTTCTGTCCATGTACTTTGGAGGTCTGAGCCCAGTGTTGCTGAGTCTCAGTCCCCATCCAGCCAGAAAGAAGTCCATATTCCTAGAGGGAGATCCAGAGTCTCCTGCTCTGTGCTGGCTCATGCTGAATCTGGAACTTTCCAAGGAATAGTTTACCCTATCCTTATCCTGAGATTAGGCTGATGTGTGGGGTCTGCATCTCTCCTTTAAGTCAACTGTCCCATCCATTCAAAACAAGGTTACATGAGCACTGATGGATCCCCAGGAAGAATGCAAAAAGCCTGAATTTTCCAATTTGTTCCCCTTAGAGATCCCACAAATACATGTGACTCATAAGACCAGAGCTGATGGGAAAATCATCCTGAGATGCTGGGCCCTGAATTTCTACCCTACTGAGATCACTCTGATCAGGAAGAGGGATGGGAACAACCAGACACAGGACATGGAGATGATGGACACCAGGCCTGCAGGGGATGGGACCTTCCAAAAGCTGTGGTGGTGCCTTCTGGGGAGGAGCAGAGATACACATGTCATGTGAATCATGAAGGGCTGCCTGAGCCCTTCACCCTAAGCTGGGGTAAGGAGTGGGTGTGAGCACAGAGTCTATCACAGAGAGAGTGGGAGTCCTTGGGAGAACTGGATCAGAGTCATGACTAAAAGCTGAAGGTCAGAGGCCTCACTGTTCCTTCCATTCTCTGTCAGAGCCTCCTCAGCCCTCTGTCCCCATCATGCCAATTGTTACTGGCCTGGTTCTAGGAGCTGTGCTTATGGGAGCCATGGTGACTTTTCTGATATGGAGGAGGAGGACTAAAGGTAAGGAAAGGGCAGGGTCTGAGTTCAAGTCTCCATGGGAATATCAAGTCCAGCTGAGAGTGTGCCCTGACACATGAGAGAAATGCTTCATCCACACAGTTGCTTATTCAGTCTTGTGCTGATGTGCTGGCATTAACTCTACTGTGAAGCATAAAGGAAATAATGAACAGATTCATCACTGCAGTGATAGAGGTGGCAGAAACCTGGTCCTCAGCCCTGAGAGGTCAGATGGAAAGGTCCCTACTTAGAACTCATATCCAGGAGTCCAGTTAGTCCTCCTCATGTACAATCTACTATCATGTTTCCCCATCTTTCTCTGGATCTACAGTCGCAGTTCTGGAAACTTCAGATAAGGACCAGGAGATTCCTCCAGGCTTCCTGATCCTGCTGCTTCCATGAGCTCTAATAAAAGGGATTATTCCCAGGGGTAAACGGTGAGGCAGCTGTGTTCAGTCTTGCCAGTCATCATTGTGGGGTCTCACCCCTGAGACACCTGTGGCAATGTATACAGGAGCCATGGAGGTTCTCAGCCAGCCCATGGCTCCTCATCAGTTCCGTCTTCAGAGGCTTTGACTTGGTCTTGTTTTACTTTCCCACTGGGGAGGGGGAGGGTAAAGTTTCTAGGATGTCCAGCCTTCTGTTCCAGCTTTAAAAAGTGACACCTAAAAAGGCCTGGTGTGGGGCAGGGATCAGTCAGAGGATAGAACTTTGGGGTGTGGGTACTTCTGGGATTGGGACAGTTTGAGTGTGTGATGAGCTGTTCAGCATGTCACCATTTAAGACACTGATCTATGTTTCTTCCTTGTTCTTTTCTTCTACAGGATAAGACAGCTGGACTGAGCCTAACAGGATTTGTTCTGGTTTCTCCTTTTCCTACTGTGGCTTCAAGACCTCATGCCTTCTCTTTCTCTATGTGATGGTGGCTATGTGTCTGTTTCCTCTGAGCAACAGGCCTCACCCCCACCCTGACCTTGGTCTCTTCCCCAGTCATCTCTCCTCTTCCAATAGCGGCAGGGCTGGGAAACCCCAGTTGTTGATTGTAGTTTAGTTTTCAATGAGCTACAACTTCACCCTTCTGTCATTTTGTTGTTGTTGTTGTTGTTTTGTTTGTTTTTTTTTTTTTCTGAGACAAGGTTTCTCTGTAGCCCTGGCTGTCCTGGAAATAGCTCTGTAGACCAGGCTGACCTCAAACTCACAGAGATCTGCCTGCCTCTGACTCCGGAGTGCTAGGACTAAAGGTGTGCGCCACCACTGCCAGGTGCGTCTGTCCTTAATTAATCTTTTTTTTTTTTTTTAATGATTTTGCAACTTCTTGCCAGAATGGGTGTCCTAGAGACGAGTAATAGGTGATGGAGAAAATAAAGGCTCAGAATCTTATGGAATTCATGTGTGCTGTGCCAAGTCTATTGCCTATTGTGGCAGTTGGAGTCAAGTGTGGTCTGGGCTGTGCATAGTTGTTATCAGAACACCCTGGGCTTTCACACAGTCTCTTTCCACCTGGGTCATCTTTTCAACTTCTCCAAAGTAAGTCCTCATGTTGAAACTATGGTGATATTCTGGAACTCTTTGTCTTAATCAGGGCTCTGGCAACTCCTCCTCACAGGATGGGGATGCTCTATAGACACTAATCCCCCTTTATGAACTCAGGAGGCTTTCCTTGTTCTGGTTTGTAAAATTTCCTACTTTACTTTGCTAATATTTTCAGATATGTCTGGCCATCGCCCACCACTTCAGACAGCTGTTACTGACAAAGGCCAGTCTATTCCCTGTAGAATCTAGAGGACTGTGGCTGTCTGTCCTGTTGTCCTCCATCCCAAGGAAGTGGGCATCCCAGTTTCATCTGTTTCTGTTTTCTGTATCTACAGGGAATGAGACCTTTTTTTTCAGTACTGAGTTTGAGTCTGCTATCATTCTCCCCAGGGTCACCCCGCTTTCTGACAGCACCAGGGGTGTGTCTTTCATTGTCCTACAGGGCCCATGGACCCTTTACCAAGGAATCTCCATGGTGTTGTCATCAGACATTTTAGGGTCACAGCCTGGTTTCTGACAACTGTAATAAGCTAGAATTGACCAATACAATAATATAATTAAAACACAAGGACAGTGGAAAGATCAGAGAAAGGACATCTGTTAAATATGGCCGCAGTGGAAAGAAGAGCAAACAGACCTAGTGACTCATTCTGAGTCTCCAGGTTCATTTATCTCTTGGTCCTGACGTGAGTTTCAGGTTTAAATATAGAGAAAGAGGACACTCCCACCCTTTCTTGCTCTCCAATGTTCCTGTTTTACTTTACTAATAAACCAGAGAATTCTGGACCTCACTTATCTCTTCTCACAGCAGTTACCCGACTTTCCCCAGTTCATTCCCTGGAGAGTCTCTCTGTCTGTGCCTGTGTGTCCTCCTCCATCATGGGTTTCTTATCCTTGAACTCTGCATTTTCCCACTCCTAACTTCTAAGTGCTGGCATTAGAGGTGTGTGCCATGACACACGAGCCTTCTGAGAAGTTGTAAACTATGTCTACTTATATCTATGTCTGTAAGAGATGCCACAGATTTAGCAAGTGGTTTAGAGGTAGGAAGTGTACAATTACTATATGAATTTTTATTTTTTTATTATTTATTTATTTTTGGTTTTTCGAGACAGGGTTTCTCTGTGTAGTTTTGGTGCCTGTCCTGGATCTCGCTCTGTAGACCAGGCTGGCCTTGAACTCACAGAGATCCACCTGGCTCTGCCTCCCGAGTGCTGGGATTAAAGGCATGAGCCACCACCGCCTGGCGTGAATTTTTATTTTTATCGTGGTTATTGTTGTATTAAGACACGATCTCATGTAGCTTAGGATGGTCTTGATCTCCTGATTATTTATGCCTCTTCTTCTGAAGTGCTGGGATTAGAGGCATGTAACCACCATGTCCTGTTTCAATATGATAATTTTGTAAATATACTCTTAGAGAATAAATTTGGTAAAAAAAAAAGGGGGGGCATTAAACAGCTTCATGAGCAGCATTAGTCTCCATTTCATGGAATCCATTCCCATTTAAAAGAATCAATGGCAAAAAATTAGGATTGCCTACACTGGGAATGATATGGATAGTGGATCATGATAATCTCCCAGAAATCTGTGCCATCAGCATCTCTGGACTCCTGTCCACAGGGACTGAATGGCATGCTGGGAAACTGCACACAAAGAAAATCTCTAAAAACAAGTACTTGTTCAAAATAGAGACCATCCAGCCACTGTCCTGTACAGCTGGTGGTTCTTTTCTTCTTCCTGCCCACACTGCACTCATTTGGAGTATACTTAATGAACATATTCTCTTTCTCTCTAGTATATAATGTTAATCATCCATAGCCCACCAATACCCTCCCGAGTTGGCTACAACAGTGATAAAATATAAGCCCCCAGGAGAACATTAGTAATTTTGGACTTGAGTTCCCTCACCATAAATTTTACAACTTGTGATATTTAGAGACATATGTGATGATATTGACAATTGACTTTTTGATAGTTTTTAATTAAATGTGTCAATACTGAAAGATCTAAGGACTTGATCAAACCATACTCTCCATTAAAATTAACATTTATAAACATAGCATACACTCAGTGTACAAGGCTCTCCTATGGGCATACATGCAGCAAACGATGAACAATTCATTGATATTTCAAATCCACAGTATAAACAACCTTGAAGAAGCATTGCCTGTGTCAACTTAGAGAAATATCAAATGTAAAAATCTACAAGGAGCACAGTGTGGTGGACCCTGACATTTATTCTTAAATTTTAATGACCTTTATGTGCATGGGTACTTTGCCTGCATGCATGTCTATGCATCATGAGCACTCCAGAAGAAGGAATGGAGTCCCCAGTGTCTGGAGTCACAGAGAGTGGTGACCAGCCATATGGATCCTAGGAATCCAACACAGGTTGCCTGGAAGAGCAGCCAATGCTTATAGCTGCTAAGCTAACTCTCCAGCCCATTCCCTATTCCCTTAATTTCAGCATTCAGGAGGCAGAGGTAGGGGGATGTCTTTGAGTTCCAGAGCGGTCTGATTTACACAGCAAGTTCCAACAAGGGAGATTGATACAGGAAGACCCGGTCTCCAAGAAAACTCCCATCATCTGAAGATGTTAATGAAAACATTCCTTCTGCAGCAGCTGAGATGGCTCAGCAGTGAAAAGCACTTGCTGTTCTTGCAAAGGACCAGAGTTTGGTTCCCAGCACAGACATTAGCCAACTCACAACCTCCTGTAGATGCAGCTCCAGTGGTTAGGGTGACCTCTTCTGACCTTCACAGTCAACTGTACTGGATACAGTAGAACACACCACACACAATCATAAAATATATACAACCTACATATTTCTGTTAAGCTGCATTTTCTTAAATTCAAATAAAAAAACTAGTAAAAAGAGAGAAAATCCACCCATTTTTTAGTGAGAAAGATAGAAGTATTTGCCAGAATGTAAACAACTACAAAAGATTTATTCTTTCCACCATAATTATGCTTTGAAAAATAGCTGATCTTCTTTTAATATATCCTTCTTACATGCAATTGGTTATTAATACCTTCAATGAAGCAAATGTCTCAAAACTTTTGGTTCATAGCATAGTAAATATGGATTGATAAAAATCCACATAAACAGAATTACATCGAGGTCCATTCACTTCCTAAGTGTGTATAGAGATCCTGACATCAAATAATTGGGAATTACTGGCTTATCCTTCCCTGAGATGGACTCAAAGTGTAGTTGGACTTTCTTTTCCACTGCCAGCCCCAAATAAAGACATGGAGACTTATTATTAATTATGAAATCTTGGGGTTTAGCTCTAGGCTTGTCCAACTAGCTCTTATAACTTAAATTATCCCATTTATATTAGTCTACGTTTTGCCTCATGGCTTTTTACCTTTCTTTCATTCTGTATGTCTGACTCCTTCCATGTCTCATTGGCATCTTTCTCTCACCCAGAATCATCTGGAATTCCTCTCTTATTCCAGGAAGTCCCCCCATCTCTCTTGCCTAGCTCTTGATCATTCAATTCTTTGTAGCATGAATCTTAAAAGTCTTATTAATAAAATCAAACCTGAGCTGGGTATTGGGGTGAACACTGGATGGTCAGAGAGACAGATCAAGCCACAGCTATCTCACCTCGCCGGATCCTCAGCTGGTCTTGTTTCCTCAGACTGGAGGCCTCTGAGTCCTCATCCAGAATGGGTCTCAGCTGAACTGCTGCTAGAAGCCTGAAAGCTTAACCAGCCCAATGCTTAACCAGGCCAAATGCCTAACCAGGCCAAAATGCTCCTCCAGGCCAAATGCCTCTAGATTCTGGTCCTCACGCCTTATATACCTTTCTGCTTTCTACCACTACGCCCTGGGATTAAAGTCTCGTTTTTCTGGGATTAAAGGCGTTGTCACCATGCCTGGCCATTTCCAATGTGGCCTTGAACTCACAGAGATCCAGAGGGATTTCTGTCTCTGGAATGCTAGGATTAAAGGCGGGTGCTACCACTGCCTAACCTCTGTTTAATATTGTGGCTGTTCCATCTCTGACCCCAGATAAGTTTATTAAGGTACACAATATTTTGGGGAACACAATACCACCACAATTCTTCTTATTTTTTATTATAGCTTTTACTTTTTAATTACACCAATCACAGCAACACATCTTCACACAGTGTACAAATATCCCACAACAAGCAAGATGTTGTGAAAAGGACCAGTAGGATGTGGTAATCGATTGTCCCCAGACACTGCTCCTGGGATACAAGGCCCCAGAGCTTGTCTGAGGTGGGAGAGTAGGACTCAAGAGATGTAGCTTCTAGGAGTTCATCTTCCCATCACCCATTCACCAGTCTCTGTCACTCTCACAGAGAATTCTAGGGAAGGCAAGCAGCCTCCCTGAAGTCACACTTATAAATGACAAGGGACATGTCCTAGTCAGTCTCTGCTCATCACTCAATTGAGGGCCACTATGCTCTGTGCCCTCCTCTGACTATGGGAGGACTAAACTAGATTTAAGTGCCAGGTCTGGAGGGGAATGATCTGAGAAACTGCAGCACCTAGTAAGGCTTCTCTCCACTGTTACCCAACCAGACTCTCCTGCTTTTCCTGCTGGACTGCCCTGTCCAGCTCCCTTCTCCACCTCTTGGGCAAGCCCTGAGCCCTACTCATCTCAATCTAGTGCATCTGCCAGGGGCCCCAGGAGGAGGGCTGGGATATCACTGTCTGTATTGTTTCCAGTTCATACTCCGTGATGTGTTTACAGACCCTTGTGTTCATCTCTCTATTAAACCAATCAGAAGGTGCCTTAGGCAAGTGAAGGACAGAGACACTGAAAGGGAAAAATCAGCAGCCATCTTGGGAGATGCTTCCCCCTCCCCTCCTCCAAAGGTATTTGCTGACCAGCAGTTTTAGAAGTGACCAGAAGTTGAACTTATAAGGCTGGGACAATAAATCTATGTATCCTGGACTTGGCAAAACAAGATATGGGGAGTATTGGGCTCAACTGACCTCAGAGGAGAGTAGGACTGGAACAATAAATCTGAGTGTATATATCCTGGGTTTAACAAAAGCAGGGCATAGGGAGTAAAAATTTATGTCTCTGCAGATACCCTGACTCCTGTTAGCCATCAGTAACCTCATGCTTATAGTTCAGCCAGTAACTTCAAAGAACTGCCTCACCCCTAGCCCCCTCGTCCAATCCCAAGCTGCATGTAAACCTTTCCTATATAAACTCCTTAAAGTGAGTGCTGGGTGGGGGGAGCATTTCTTGTATAATATTAGAAGGACCAGCCTCAATATTATACATCCCAGGGGCTCAGGAGAGAGAACTACTAATGGTGAGGACTATTTTCGGGAAAAATGAATCTCAGCACATCGAGCTCTTAGTCCATTCACTTTTATTCTCCCTATCGTCTCTTGCTTCACAGTTATATATCCCCCCAAAATCACAATCCTCCCTTCCACCCAGGACACCCAGCCTGAATTTCCTCAGGCAGTGATTGTCTGCTATCAGGATCAAATGAAGGGGTGACAAGAATCACAAAGAGGGGCAATAGTTGTTAATTACCATTTGCAACCCAAAGGGGAAGTGACTAATGAATTAACTAAAGGCTAAATTCGGGTAATATCTAAGAAGAGGGATCTTACGTGCACAACTATAATCTTAAATGTGTTTGGTAAAAGATGTTAAGAATCTATAAGTTGCTAGGTCAATGGGAGAAAATAAAACTGTCTTCTTTTTTCCTTATCTGTTCTTATCTGTCCAAGCTATCTGTCGTTTTTCCTCAGGGTGGGGGAAAGTGTGCTCAGTCTCTAGGCAATCTGCATACCGGTGGATGCCTCTGGTGATAGTTAAAGGGAGATCTGGAACTAGAGGTAAGATTTGGGAAAGGAGGAAGTTAAGCCTAATTGGCACATCCACCAGGCCTTTTCGAACAGGTAGCCTGGCTGCTAAGTTTGTTCTTAGAGAGTACAGAGGTATCTCTGGTAAGGTACTTTCCCCCATCTGGGGATGGACCTGGCCGGATGCTGCCAATGATGATAATTACAGGGAGGCTTGAACTGGGAGTTCGGGCTGAGCATAGCTGTCAGCGCAGAAGGTTATCTAAATATTCCTAGAAGTGGTTAGGTAAGGAGTTAGAGGTCTATAAAGTTAGTAAGGCTGTAAGAAAGGAGGGTCCAAGCTAAATTGTGTAAAGCTATTACTTAACGTCCACCTGACCTAGGCGGTGTCCCCTTGTGGAATTTACCTTAAGTCAGAAGACTTACACGTGGGCTGCTATCACTGTTATCCTCAGAAGTTGAGCGACCACCTGGGCGGTGTTTCCTGTAGTCCTTGAAAGAGGCTAAGTGAGATATCTGATTCCAGAGAAAGCCTTTCCTGAGGCTGTTCTCCAAATACCTGGAAGGTGTATGTCCAGAGAGTGATCAGTCCACATTGTTAGCCCTTCTTAGGGAAAAGTCAATTGGGAAAACTATGAAGGCACACATGATTTTCATAACAGAATACAGCTGATATATAACAAGCCAAGTAACACCAAAAACTCCTTGGGATTTGGCTTCCTCTGGAGGAATTCCCTGACCCCTCCAGGTAGTGACTTTGCCATAACCAGCTGAGTTCTTATGATATATTCCTGCAGCCCGCAGCAGGCAATCTCCTCCACCTGCTGTGTTGGATGTCGGATGCGGACCAAGCTTGCTTGTTTTGTTATTAGAAACCTCTGTGTGCTTGCATTGGATATTGGCTCTGTGGTGGTCTTGCTTGGGGGTCTTGTGACCTGGGCACAACAACACATCTTCACACAGTGTACAAAAAGATTATCCCAACAGGGGATCATTGTCCACCCACTCCCCACCTTGTGCTGATATACAGAGGTCTTGCTATTTTTTTAAACTCTGATATCCAGAGGCAGCAATACCTAGCCACACCTAGGAACTCTGAAACCCGTCTCTTTCTCTTAATCTTCGAAGTTGGCATCTGAAGGATGACAGCAATCCTACTCTGAGAGTGGCTCCTAGAGCCTCCTTTCAGTTGGTAGCCAAGATAGGTAACTTCTGATGTACAAAATTGGACTTTCTTAGCTGACATTCCATAGCTCAAGGCCTGAAACTCTTGCAGAAGTCCTGCAGTGGCTCTTTTATAATCTGTTTTCCCTGGGAACTTCTGACAAAAGGGCAGGAAGTCTGTATTTCGTGTTTTTAAATCCTGGATAACCCAGTCCAGGTATGTTGCCCACTGTAACCTCCCATTGGGTCCATCCATTCAAAAGCAAAGATGGATTGACTCACTTCTTCCAGTGGGAGGCTGAAGAACACATCTTTCAGGTAGAAGATAGTGTACATCACACTTGTTTCTCTGGAAGAACCAGACTTATGAGAATTAGAGGTCCCACGTTTCTTTACAGGCAAAAGAGATATATTCCAGGATGACCCGTAGGGCACCAGGATGCCTGTCTCTCCAAGCTAGGCCATATGGACTGCAATTTCCCCTTTTCTTGCCAGGGTCATGGGGTATTGTTTAATCTGCATGAGGGTTGCTGAACTGGTTAGTTAAATTTGATGTTGGACCAGTCTTGAGAGTTTGCTATTTCCCATACCTCCTGGGGATCTTTGTTATGTAATCCAAGTGTATCTTTTGCTTGGGGGCAGGACTTTCAGCTAGGAGATGTTCTTCTGACAGATGGTAAGACACCAATATTTTGCTGGGATTCTGGAACTCTATGTCTCATCGTCAGAGAAAGTGATGGTGGCTTTCAGATTATAAAAAAGGTCTTGCTAGGGCTGGAGAGATGACTTAGTGGTTAAGAGCACTGGTTGTTCTTCCAGAGGACCCAGGTTCAATTTCCAGTACCCACATGGCAGCTCACAACTGTCTGTAACTCTAGTTCCAGGGGACCTGATACCCTCACACAGACACACATGCAGGCAAAACACCAATGCACATAAAAAAGTAAAAATAAATTTAAGCCGGGCGGTGGTTAATCCCAGCACTCGGGAGGCAGAGACAGGCGGATCTCTGTGAGTTCGAGGCCAGTCTGGGATACAGAGTGAGTTCCAGGACAGGCTCCAAAGCTACACAGAGAAACCCTGTCTCGGGGGAAAAAAAAAAAAAAAAAAGGTCTTGCTCCAATTACTTCTCTGTTGTTAAACATCCTTTCAGGGAGCTGGAGAGATGACACAGCGGTTAAGAGCACTGACTGCTCTTCCAGATGGACCCGGGTTCAATTCCCAGCAACCACATGGCAGCTCAAAACTGTCTGTAACTACAGTTCCAGGGGATCTGACACCCTCACACAAACAAAACACCAATGCATATAAAATAAAAAATTAAATAAATTTAAAAAATGACAACATCCTTTCATCTACCTCCAGCAACTGGAACCTATTTATAACTTTAAATTTTTGTAACTTTCATAACTTTTTCTAATATCTGTAGTTGACTGGGTGACAAAGGAAATCTTTAATCCTTCTAAAAAGGACCTAGTGAAAGTTGGTTAAAGTCTTGGTCAGTGTTGGACAGAGGGGAAAATCCGTTCTATCCAGGCTGCGCTGTCCAGAAGTAATCCCTTGCACCCCTTTGCATTACACTTAAGAAATCTCTTATCTTCCTGTTCCAACAAAAACTGTGACACCAGAGGGTGAGTGCAGGGTCCAGAGGGGAAAGTCCTCTGCAGAGCTGAACAAGGGTACAAGGGAAGCAGCTTCTTTGCCCTTTCCCAACCAGACCCTCCTGCTTCCCTAACTGTGCGGGTCCCTGCAGTGAGCTCTCCTGCTCTGTGCACCTCCTGGGTGTCTGGTCCTGGTGAGGGTCTGGCTGTCATCACTTGCCACCTTTGTGCTCACAATCTCTGTGGCTTCTCTACCCCTTACTATACAGGTCTGGGCTCCCAGAGGATGGGTCCACCACTTCAGCTAAGTCAACCACCTATATTTTGTGGGATTACACAGTGAGGTGGAGATTCTCAGGATGCAGCCATGAGTGCAATGGGTGGAGGAGGAACAATGGGAGCAGCACAGGCAGAAAGCCCTGCACATCCCATCACTGAGTGTTCCTGAGGATCCAGCTACCTGATACAAAATAGAGAAAGGATGGAGAGTGACCCAAGTCAGGAGGCAAGACTAGGAGTCATTTCCAAACAAGTGACCGTGGCACCTCGGGTCTCCAAGCTCATGATAATCTATCAGATCTCTGTGCCTGCCTATCTAGATTCTTCTCCTCCACATGGAGTAAATGACATGCCAGGAAACTTCACAAAAAGCAAGTCCCTATGTGAACACTATTTGTTCAAAGTGGAGACCCTGCAGCCCCTGATACACACAGTGGATAGAACTCTTCTTCCTGCCCACCCTGTGGTCATTTTTGCAACGTACTTAAGAAAGCTGTGCTTCTACTATAACATAAAATGTGAGTGAGTTATTTCTCCTGTAAGGCTTTCTTCAGTTCACTACGGCAACGCTAAACTCTAGGCTCTCAGGAGAACATTATCCATTTGAGAGCACTTGAATTCCTTACCATAAACCTAATCACTTCTGAATGCTCATATATTTTGGGGGGTGAAATTGTTTCTAATACTGACAACTGAGATTTGATAAAATTTATTTAAATGTATGAGCACCGAAAACCTCTAAACTCGGTCAGCAATATTTTACATTTTAAAGTAACATTTTATCAACACAACATCCACTCAATGAACAAGACTCTCCAGTGACATGGACGCAGCCAACCATGAAGGGTTCAGTGATGTTTCAAGTTCCAGAATGTAGGTAGCATCTGCATCAACCTAGTGAAGTGTCAAAGATAGAAATCTCCAACTAAACTATGTGGCGACCTATGCTTCTATCACATTACGCAGGATGTCTGTGAGTTCCAGGCCAGCCTCAAAAAAGGTAAAATGATTTGAGGATGTTAATAAAAATACTCCCCCCTCCCATCCGGTAACTGAAGAGATGGCTACACTGTGTAGATTGCTTGCTTCTCTCGAAGAGGACCAGAGCTGGAGTCCCCGAAGTCTGGCTGCTCACAACTTCTTGTGCATTCTTCTCCAAAGCTTGTAAGACCCTCTCCACCTCCATAGACAATCTCACTCCTAAATTTCACACATACATGGACACACAAACAAACACATGAACAGAAAATAAAGAGAAATCTGAAAAACATTCTTTCTGTATAGTTCTGTGAATCTGCATTTCCTACACTGCACACATAAAACTGAAATGTTAAAGGGAGAACCAAAGGAACTCTGGTGGGAAAGCTGAGGATAAGGACAGACAGACAGGTAAACATCTATGATTTTCACCGTATCATTGTATTTTGGAAAATAGTTACTACTTTCTTAAACATTCTGCTTACATGAGATTTGTTATTAATATGTTCAATGAAGCAAATGTCTCAAAATTCTCAGTTCCTAATGTGGTGACCATGGATTGAGATAGTCCACACAAGCATGAGTACCTTTGAGGGACAATCTGTTTCTGAGCCTGTATAGATACATCCTGACATCAGTGTTTGAGCATTGCTGACTCAACGGTCCTTCAGTTTGGCTCAGAAGGATGTTGTGACCAGGACCAGGTGTGACCAGGACCAGGAGGACAAGGACCAGGTTAAGTAACTCACTGCTCCTAGGATACCAGGTCTCAGAGCTGGATCTGAGCCAGGAAAGTAGTGCCCTAGAGATTCCGCTAACAGGAGTTCATCTTTCTGTGACTCAATCCCAATGCTCTCTATCACTACCACTGGGAATTCTTAGAGAAGCCAATCAACCTCTTTCATTTTAACATTATCAGATGAACACAGATTCTCACTGACTCACTCTCTACTCTTTAAGCAGGATGAAGACCCTCCTACCCCAGGCTCTCCTCCTGCTGCTCCGGGTCACCCTGGCCCTGACCAAGCATCCAAAGGGTGAGTGTGGGAATCTAAAGGGAAAGGACCTAATCTGGGGAAGCAAATGGACTCTACCCTAGGGGTGCAGCACCAGAGAAGCCTGTCTCCTCCCTACCCCAGCCAGAAACTTCTGTTCCCCTCTTCATTTTGCATCCTGTCCCCCGCCCCTCCCCCCCCACCCGGGGCCTGTGGACTGGCCTGGACCAGGTGGAGGATAGCGCTCTAAAGGCCCACTGCACCTAGGTTCATACCAGCTGTGCCATTTCCAAACCCTCCTGACCTGGCCCGGCCTCGAGGAGTCCCAGTTCATCTCTGCCAGCATGTAGACGACACACAATTCATGGGTTTCAACAGCAGGGCAGAGACTCAGAGGATGGTGCACCGGGCACCATGGATGGATCAGCAGAAGCCAGAGCATTGGGAGGATCAGACACAGAGCATCTTGAGAGAAAAAACATTCTTCAGAGAATGAAGAAAGTGCTCCGCATCCATAACCAGAGCATGGCTGGTGAGTGAATCCCAATCAGAAACCCCAGCCTTCAAGCTCTCTTTAGGGTGGTCCCGGTGCGCCATGTCCAAGGTTCACCCCCAGAGAAGGTAACCCAGGGAGACTAAGCTCCAGAGATCCACGGGACGCCGACATGGGTTTCTGAGCAGTTTAAGTCCAAATCTGGCCACTTAGAAAGGCCACGTGGGAGGGACGACCCACTGGAGGGCCCCACCAAGGGACCTGGTCCCGTGGGAGGGGGCTGCGAGAGAGTGCGTGGTCAGGACATCACACAATCCAGAGGAGGTATGGCTGCACTGTGTTGCCTGGAGGGTACTTCAGTCATGGGTTCCATGAATTAACCTTCAGTGGCCATGATTACATCGCACTGAACGAGGACCTCTGCGCACCTGGACCTTGTCCGGCAAGGCTGCTAAGATGCTCAGACGAGAGTGGGAAAAGACAGGTTTTGCACAAGTGGTGAAGACTTACCTGAAGGATGAATGCATTGAGTTGTTCATTGCACAGTTGGACTATGGAAAGGAGACTTTGCTGAGAACAGGTAAGTACAGATACTGCCTCATCTGCTCTGAGACTGGAGCCCCTGTCCCCTGAGGATTCCTCCTCATCAGGGAGCAGCTGGAATAAGAACTCAGTCTTGCATTAAAGGGGGAAGAGTGCCATGGGTTTTCTAATTCAATAAGAGAGGGACTCTCATAGGGCTAAGCCTTCTCTCAGGACACTTCAGTTTTTTCAACTAAACAGCAATATCCTTCCACTTGCTTTGTGAACCACGAGCTCTCTCAGACCTGTTTCCTGTCCACCATGCACAATGACTTTGGAGTCTTTCATCTCCACTGAGTCAGAACCAGAAGTCCATAATCCTAGAAGGAGGTCCAGACTCTCCTGCTCTGTGCTGTCTTGTGCTGGTTCTTAAACTTTCCAAGGAGTAGATGACCCAACCCATATCCTGAGTTTAGGCTGATGTGTGGGGTCTGCACAACTCCTTCAAGCCAACTCTCCCTTCCATTCAAAACAAGGTAACAGAGCATTGCTGGATTCCCAGGAAGAATGCAAAATGACTGGATTTTTCAATTGTTTCCCTCAGACACTCCCAAAATACTTGTAACCCAAAAAGTCAGAGCTGATGGAGAAATCACCTTGAGATGCTGGGCTCTGGACTTCTACCCTGCTGAGATCACCCTGACCTGGCAGAGGGATGGGAGTAATCAGACTCTGGACATAGAGGTGATGGACACCAGGCCTGCAGGGGATGGGACCTTCCAGAAGTGGGCAGCTGTGATGGTGCCTTCTGGGGAGGAGCAGAGATACACATGTCATGTGAATCATGAAGGGCTGCCTGAGCCCTTCACCCTGAGATGGGGTAAGGACTGGGAGTGACCATAGAACCTATTACAGAGAGAGTGGGAGTCCTTGGGAGAACTGGAGCAGGGTCATGACTGAAAGCTGGAGGTCAGAGGCCTCACTGTTCCTTCCATTCTCTGTCAGAGCCTCCTCAGCCCTCTGTCCCCATCATGCCAATTGTTACTGGCCTGGTTCTTGGAGCTGTGCTTATGGGAGCCGTGGTGACTTTTCTGATATGGAGGAGGAGGACTAAAGGTAAGGAAAGGGCAGGGTCTGAGTTCAAGTCTCCATAGGAATATCAAGTCCAGCTGAGAGTGTGCCCTGCCACATGAGAGCAAAGTTTCATCCACACAGTTGCTTATTCACAACTGTGATGTGCTGATGTGCTGACATTAACTCTATTGTGAAGCATAAAGGAAATAATGAACAGATTCATCACTGCAGTGATAGAGATGGCAGAGACCTGATCCTCAGCTTCAGAGGTCAGATGGAAAGGTCCCTACTTAGAACACATATCCAGGAGTCCAGTTAGTCCTCCTCATGTGCAATCTACTATCATGTTTCCCATCTTTCTCTGGATCTGCAGTCACAGTTCTGGAAACTTCAGATAAGGACCAGGAGATTCCTCTAGGCTTCCTGATCCTGATGCTTCCATGAGCTCTAATAAAAGGGATTATTCCCAGGGGTAAAGGTGAGGCGGCTGAGTTCAGTCTTGCCAGTCGTTATCATGGGGGTCCACCCCTGAGACACCTGTGGCAGTGTATACAGGAGCCATGGAGGATCTCAGCCAGCCCATAGCTCCTCATCAGTTCCGTCTTCAGAGGCTTTGACTTGGTCTTGTTTTACTTTCCCACTGGGGGTTAGTTTCTAGGATGTCCAGCCTTCTGTTTCAGCTTTAAAAAGTGACACCTAAAAAGGCCTGGTGTGGGGCAGGGAGAGGTCAGAGGATAGAACTTTGGGGTGTGGGCACTTCTGGGATTGGGACAGTTTGAGTGTGTGATGAGCTGTTCAAAATGTCACCATTTAAGACACTGATCTGAGTTTCTTCCTTGTTCTTTTCTTCTACAGGATAAGACAGCTGGACTGAGCCTAACAGGATTTGTTCTGGTTTCTCCTTCTCCTTTTGTGGCCTCAAGACCGCATGCCTTCTCTTTCTGGTCATGCGTCTGTTTCTTCTGAGCAAAATGTAAACAGGTGATGAGCAGCAACAAGCCTTCTCCCCATATATACTGTGTGTCTTCCGCAGTCATCGCTCATGTTCCAACAGGGCTGGCAAACCTCCATCCCTGACAGAACCATAGTTTTCACTGAGCTACAACAACTACAAGGAATTTTCATGCTTCTTTCTTGAAATTAAGCATTTTTCATGGTTGTGCAACTTCTTTCAGAGTGGGTGATTGATTAGTGTGCTAAAAATGAGTAAAGTTTATGGAGAAAATAAAGTCTCAGAACATTATGGAATCGTGTGTGCTGTGGGAAGTCCATTGCCTCTCGTGACAGTTGGTTGCTGTGTGGAGCCATGTGAGGTCTGGGCTGTGCACAGGTGTCGCTCTGTCAACTCTGGGCTCTCACACAGTCCCTCCCTACCTGTGTCATCTTGCCAGCCCCTCACCCCTTTTCTCTCAATAATGTTCACCAGGACATGTGATCAAGAGATCTCAGGCATTTGTAGGGTCTGTCCCGTGTCTGTGCTGTTCCTTCATGTTGGTGGTCAGCCTGTTCAAGCCTGAGTCTGATATTCCATTCAGAGTTGTTTAGATTCATGTTTCAATGAGAATTATACCTGTTTTCTGGTTTTTTTTTTTTTTTTGACTCTTTTTGGTGGGGCCCACCACCCAGCTCCCAAATAAATTCCCACACGGTGGCTTATTCTTAATTACAAATGCCCGGCCTTAGCTTGGCTTAGTTTCTTGCCAGCTTTCCTTAACTTATCCTGTCTACCTTTTGCCTCTGGGCTTTTCTGGTTCTCTTATTTCTGTAAATCTTACTCTCACTCCATGGCTTGCTGTGTAGCTGCGTGGCTGGCCCCTGGAGTCCTCCTCCTTCTCTGGCTGCTAGCTCTCTCCTCCCAGATTTCTCCTTCTATATTTTCTCTCTGCCTGCCAGCCCTGCCTATCCTTTCTCCTGCCTTGCTATTGGCCAGTTCTTGATTAGACCATCAGGTGTTTTACACAGGCACGGAGCTAAACAAACGCCACATAAACAAAAGTAACACACTTTAAAACGGCCTCCTGCAGTTTTCAGCTCTGCGTGTGTCATTGCCTTCTTTCGTCAACTGTCACTGACACCAGTAGGAAGTGTTTCTGTCACTCTCCCACAGTAGATCTCTGTGGTATTCTCTCAAAGTTGTTAGGGTCAAAGCCAGTTTCTAACAGCCATGGGTGTTATAACATGAATGTAATACCAGCACAGAGGAGGTCTGTTAATAGGATGTTTGCAAGTTCAAGATCAACTTCGACTACATACTGAGACCTTGTTCCAAAGTAAGTTATTATTATTATTATTATTATTATTATTATTATTATTATTATTTTGGGAGGACCCACTTTTTAAAACTTTTATTGATTTTTTGTGGATTTCACATCATGCATCCCAATCCCACCCCTCTCCCTGTCCCCTCACTTCTGCCCTTGCAACCCCAAAACAAAGGTAAAAATACAAAAGAACCAAACAAATAAAAAATCTCAGTGGGGAGGGGCAGTGTGGCCAGTGAGTCACACAGTGCCCTTTAGTCCACACGTCTTTACAAAGTAAGCTATTAAAAAAATAAACGGATGAATTAAAAACTAAATAGTGTAAGTGATGGACATAGCTGTGCTGTGCTAATGCTGAGCCAAAGAAACCTCAAGTAGTATCTGAATTTCAGATAGAAAGTAGGCCAGTGTAAGGAAAGTTACGTGGAATACACAAATCGGGTGACGAATGATGATGAATGACTTAAATCTCTGGAGGATTTCACAGTAGTGCTTGAAGCCTAAGCATGGGATTTCAGAGCATCCATTCATCTTTAGTGAAGCTGCAAACCCTTCAAAATGAAGTAAAGTTATCCAGTGCTAAACCCCACCTACAGAGAGGGCACAGCAGACAGAAACTAAGGAGTGGTGTAGCTGAAGTCAATCGCATCATCAGAAAAACTAACATCACTGACACATGTAACCCTTTATGCAACGCCTGAGATACAGAGAGTCTACTCCAGTTCCCACAGAACATTCACCAGGACAGACCACATCTGGGGCCCTAAAGCACACTTCAGCATTTTCTCTTGCTTTCTTTTCTGGATCCCAGAGGCCTGGAGAGTGTTGTGCACATGGCAGCTTCTCCTAGGACCAGAGCCTCCTAAAGTGGGGACCTGGGCAGTGGAGTCAGGTTTCTGAAGATGTGATGGGGTCCTTTCTGTGGTGATGTTTTGTTTGTGCTCTAACCAATAAAACTTGCCTGAAGATCAGAGGGTGGAGCTAGTTAGCCATTAGTTAACCTAGAGGTCTGGAGGTCTGTACAGACAGGAGATAGAAAGTGAAATGGCTGGGCGGAGAGAGGGATACGAGATGGGCAGAGACAGGAGCTCTGCCCTTTTTGGTCTGAGGAGTTGTGGAGCTAAGATGTGCCTTCGGCTGCAACTTTACTTCTCTGGTCTTTCAGCGTTTATTCCAGTATCTGACTCCAGGTTTTTATTATTGAGACCAGTTAGAATTCACACTACGCCTTCCTGCATGTGTGT
Source organism: Peromyscus attwateri (assembly GCA_902168425.1). Classification (NCBI taxonomy): domain Eukaryota; kingdom Metazoa; phylum Chordata; class Mammalia; order Rodentia; family Cricetidae; genus Peromyscus; species Peromyscus attwateri. The sequence goes on along the minus strand of CABHPP010128961.1, from coordinate 3,210 downwards.
CTGCACAACAGACTACCTGTCTCCGGCAAGGGGCACATGTCCTAGTAAACCCTAGAGTCATCCAACAACAGGGCACGGCAGCAATCCTCTGTCCAAGAGAGGACATGTGAGCTCAGCTGCTCCGTATCCCCTGGCCTCAGTGGGGGCGCCCTGGTCCTCTCTTTCTCTACTTGAGAACAGAGCCTGCTTAGCCCCCTTCTCCATCCTGCTTCTCCTTTTAGGTATCCATGGTAACTTAATCTTCTGGCCCACACATATAGGACCAGGGTCCAGATTGAACAGGATCAGGGGCTCACCTCTCAGTGCCCCCAGATTCACACGCCATGTGGTATTTCCACAACAAGGTATCCAGGCTTAGTCTCTAGGATGCTGCTTAGACCTCGGGCCCTCAGGCAAGAAAGTGATTTGCAGGATGAGTCTCAGGTTCAGAGAATGGACAGATTGATCCTGAGCATGGCAGCAGTAAAGGAGGGTCTATTAGGGATATGGGCAGACTTTCCCCATGTACCTGAGGTCCTAGCTCTGATAGTAACCAGAGAGAGGACTTTGAGGGACCACTGGCTTGATGAAAATCACAAGGATCAGAATTCACAAACCCTGCAAGTCCCCTCTAATAAGAACAACTGTCCTTGGATCCACAAGTCCAACTTCTGACCCCAGGTTGGAGTTATTTGTTATTATCTCTGATGAAGTTAGGGTCTCAAAACTCAGTTCCCAACACAGTCAGTATGGATTGATATAAGCCACATAAACTTATTTACCTTGGGGATACACAGAAATTCTAAGTGCATATAGACATCTTGAGAGCTAAATGATCTAGGACTATTGACTTATTGGTCCCTGGGCTGTGACTGAGAAGGAAGTTGTGACCCAGGTCAGGAGGACATGGATCAGGGTAAAGTAACTTGTCTCCGGACATTGCTTCCGGGATTCCAGGCCCAGGAGCTGGGTGAGAGTGAGGAGGCAGGCTTTAGATTGTTTTAGTTTTGTCAATTGGACACAGCTAGCTTTATACTGGAAGAGGAACTTGAAATGAGAAAATGCCTGCATCAGAATGCTCCAGGCTAGGTTGTAAGGCATTTTCTTGATCAATGATTGATGTTGGAGGGTCCAACTCACTGTGAGTGCAGCCACTGCCAGGAAGCAGCATTCCTCCATGGATATTGCTTCAGTTCCTGCTTCAGGTTCCTGCTGTAACTTCCTCAGTGATGGAACATGACCTGGGATTCGTCAGATGAAGTAAACTCTTTTTTCCTCAAGTTGATTTTCGTCATGGAGATTTGTCACAGCAATTGAAAAGCAGACTAACACAAATCACCACTGGGCATGCATGACAACTTCACAGCTACCCAAACTTGTTTTTGACAGAGGACATTGGTTTATGGGTTAGTTTTAGTTTTTACTTATATGTATATTTGTGTGTGTATAGCACATGCCAATCAATTAGAGGTGCATGTACTATAATCTAGGAGAGAACATAAAATCCCATGGAGCTGGAGTTCCAGGAGGTTGTGAGTAGCATTTTGTTGATGTTTGGAAATGAATTCATGTCCACTGTAAAAGCAGTTAGCATTTTTAAAAACTAAGCCACCCTTCCAGTCCCAGGGTAGTTACATTACTCTTTGCTGGATTCCAGGGCCTGGAACAAGGCCAGGCACTTTGGTAGATTCTCCAGCATTACCTAGTGGTAAATCTGAGAAGCACATCTTCTAAAAGTGGAGCCTAGAGAAGGAAAGGCTGGTTGCTTGTTGATGTGTCTCTGTCAGGTATGTGAGACATTCTGTCCAGGCCTGGATACATTTCTCCAGCAAGTCCTAGAGCCCCCTCTATACCTGGACACAGCACCAAGCCTCTGGCCAAGTGTTGAAACCTGATCCACATCTGACCTCAGAGCCCTTGGAGTTAGCAGGGAGGGACAATTTAGGTAGAGGAAGTCTCCTTCCTCCTGCATGTCTGATGCTTCCCATTTCCCCCCAGCCATGCAACAGCTATAAGCCATGGGAGCTGCCCCAGGCCACAGACCCAAACTATGGCATCAATGTAAGATCAGAACTAAGCAATGATGTCTGAATGGACACAGATGTGACAAGAGGAGGCCACCTCCGAATAGGACCCAAGGAAATGTTAAGAGAAAGTACATCCGGGTCCTTAATCTTACAGACATGAAATGGTGCCCATAACACGGGTGGTATGATGTTCTTTAGAAGGCTTCCCATGGGTATACAGAGTATTGTGCTGCATGTCTGGGTCTTGAGGGTCTGTGGAGGGTCAGCCTGGTGTCATAGGGAGACACTGGGGGAATTTTTTCATTAGGAATCATAAGAGATATGTCAGTAGTACATTATTTTTCTCAGCTCCTGCTGCTTCTACTCTTGGCCTTCGTTGGACATGGTGTGTATGGCCACTGACAGAGCAGCCAACTTCCATCCTAAATTCCTTCATCCTCCCTCAGAAACCCTGTGATCTCTGATCATCAGGAAGCCAAGGCTTAGTGCAGGTGGCCTCAGCTGGCCAATAAAAAACTGTGACACAACATTGAGGCAATGAACCCCCATAATCAGGGCCAGAGATGGAGACTTCAGTGAGGTACACAGCCCTTTATTTTACTTCCCTTCCTTGATTCTGTCAGCTCCATCAGCATCTGGGCTAGGACTCAGAAGGATGTTGTGAACAGGACCAGAGATCACAGTGAGCAACTGGTCCCCAGACACTGCTCCCAGGATACCAGGCCCTAGAGCTGGGACTGAGTGGGGAAGCAGGGCTCTAGAGATTCCTCTCACAGTAGTTAATCTTTCCATGTTTCAACCCTCCAGGTCTCTGTCATTTCCACTGGGAATTCTTAGAGAAGCATCATAGTTATAAAGTGGCTAAGGACAAGTCTGGACTCCCTCTAGCTATGCTATTTTTCTGTCCTTTCCTCTGGGGCTGGTCTCCTGCAGCCCTGGTTCATATTCAGAGTGGTGGGCTACTTGTAAGACTAGGATGGTGGGAAACAATAGAGATCTTGTACTTGCTCTGCCACTACAGCCTGCGTAGGAATGGTCTACTGGGTAGGAACTGTCACCAGGCAGATAACAATCCATCAACTCAGCAGGGGTCTCTGTAAAATGGCTTGTGGCCACTGCTCTGGTTGAGAATTGACTGGAAAACCTGTTCCATTATCTCTCCTGTGCTATGGGTGCTTGAAAGTTTTTAAAAATCTTTTGCTTG
>CABHPP010128960.1:28827-46963 GCA_902168425.1 Peromyscus attwateri | reverse complement strand
TAGTTGTCCCTGGATTTGGGTAAACTCCCGAGTGTCACTTAGCACCAAAAAGTCACTGAGCTGCCACTAAGGGGGACAATTAGAAAACGATGTAGTGGTTAAAGTCTGTAGGCTCTTTCAACCCGTTTCACTTCCTCACGTTTCCTTTGAACTTGAGCAGTGGAATTCCAGTCTCCTCTCTCAGTTTGGAGGAAGCTCTGTTTTGTCTGGGATCTGAAAAAGAAGCCGTGCTAGATAAAACTGAAGAACAAATCCTTTTCCTGGTAAGTGGATGCATTAATCAAACAGCCACGTGGTTATGAGGCCAGCTATAACTCCAGGTGGTAATGAAATAGCTCCCTCATTATAGCCCGTACCTGTGAGTTGTGGAGACCTCCTGCATGGATGGCCTTTCTTGATGGACACCCACCCTTGGTGGTAGGAAAATGAACATCAGCTCTCTGAAAGGACTTTAGCTCTGCCCTTGGCTTAATAGAGCCATCTTTCATTGCCTGCTAACAAGCTGCACTGGTGCCTGGTGCCACACAATGTTCAAGTGACAAATCTTGTCAAGGTTCCCTCAATTCAAAGATTTTCTGCTATATTAAGCATGCTAACTTTCATTTGAATGGTGCCAAAACACACCTCAGTTGTTGATTGTTAAACATACAGTGTGGTCTCTGGAGTTTCTCCGTTAGTCACAAAATACAGTGAGTGTCCCATTCCAATGGCCATGAAGAGCAAAAATCTTCAGTTAAAAGCTGTAGAGTCATGTTCATGCTTAGTAATTCCCTTTATTCCAGAGAAAACTAGACATACTTAGCTGATGTGAAACTTTTGAGTTTGTGTAGTTTTGTAGTGCATTATATTGAATATGAGTTTATCATACACACATAAGCTAAGTGTGATAACTATGATAGTTTTTAGGAGATGCCCATATTTAGCCCCATTTAGCACTTGCATTGTGTTTATCCTGAATCCTTTATATATACATTTATATATCCTTATTCATGGTTAAAAGTTTCCAGGCTGCCTTGAATATCCAAATTTATGGATGTTCAAGTCTCTCACATAAAATGACCCCATGTTTGCACAGAATGTGTGCACATCCTTCAATTACTTTAAACCAATTTCTGCTCTAATTTGTTTCTTTGTTACTGTGATAATTACTAGGCCCAAAGGCCATGTGGGGATAGAATGGTGTTTATTTGACTTACAGTCCATTCTCCAGGGAAGACAAGGAAGTAGTCTAAGACAGAAACCTGGAGGCATGAACGGAAGCAACCCACTGAGTAAAGCCGCTTACTCAGTTGTTCCCTCTGGTTTGCTCAGCTACCTGTTAATACAGCCAAGGCTCATCTACCTAGGAATGATATCACCCACAGTGGGTTGGCCTCTCCTTCATCAATGAGCAATTAACACAATGCCACATAGATAGCCTACAAGCCAATCTGATCTAGGCAGTTCCTCAACTGAGATTCCCTCTTTCCAAGTGACTCTGGGTTGCATCAAGTTGACAGGCTAACCTAACTTTGATATAGTAAGTAGTTGACAGCCTAAGCTAATGATGACATAGTTTCTCAGCAGGTGAAGACTTCTTTGAACAGAGACGGGAAGGACATCACTTGCAGGTCTTCTTCTAGAGCAGAGATTGCCAAGGCCTCATCCCTCAAATAGCATTTGCCTTGGCAGTTCAGAAATATGAGTGTAGTGCAAGCATTCATCCTGATGAATCTTTCACCATAAGGGTACAGAGATGGACCTTCAGATCAATTATAATACTTCATATGATGCAATGCTATATAAGTGATTGCTACATTGTGTTTATTGAATATTAATAAAAATTGTACATGGGGCTAGAAACAGGGCTCAGTGGTTAAGATCACTTGCTGCTCTTGCAGAACACTGGGATTTGGTTCCCAGTACTCACATCAGGCAGCTCACAAGTTCCTGTAATTCCATCTCCAGGAGATCCTACACCCTGTTCTGGTCTGTGTAGAAACCAACATACACACATGCATACTAAAACACAAACACATTAAAGTTTATATGTTTCAGGATAGACACAACTTATTACTGATTAGTTATGCTTGGTAGTGGGTTGGATCCTGGATGGAGAGCCTATAAAGATAGAAGGAGACTGTATTTATTTATTCTTTAATTAATTTTCACAGTAATGGTTAGGTGTTTCTGTCTTTACTATAGGTTTTCAAATGGAGACAAAAAATTAAATAATTTGTCTGAGGCCATGTATAGATAGCATATGAAGAACTTCCATAAGAGGCCAGATGTTCTGTTTCCAGAGTTTGTACCAGTAATCACACTGAAAAGTCACTGAAATGATACACAATATGCTTTTAGGAGAGCACAGGAATTAAATTGAATGTTTGTGTATTTGATGGAGATATTCTGCAATTAATAAAGAGACTGGATTCTTTTATGAAAGCAGTTTAAGATCATAGATGTTAGATGACCCCATAGGTCATGTTTTCCAAGGCAGAAAATAGAACAGGAAATATGGACATTTCTACATTCTGTTTTTCCCTATTTTTTCCCTCTTCCAAAGCACTACTGTAGTCTGTGACCTCAGATAGTTCTAAATTCAAAACAGAATGAAATTTCCATTCCCCCCCCCTTAATAACTATAGTGCTCTCCTTTGGAATACACTCACTAGGAGTCTTTTTTGTTTGTTCATTTTTGTTAGATTAAAATTTAATATTTTATAATATTGTAAGGAAGCTACTAACTTTAAGATCTGGGATTCATATATCCCTTTCCTGCCTATAAATACAAATCAATAGATGACAGAAAGAGTCATTCAAAAGACAATGTCATTATTCCAGTAAGTGAGTGGAATATTAGCATTATGATCCAGCAGTCCCTTGTGGCTGAATGGATCTGAATAAAGAGTAAAAATGAGGATTTTTAAAGATTATTATAACTGTAATCATTCATCAGTAAAATAGTTGTGAAGTTGAAATTTATTACAGGCATCCAGACTAGAAAAGCAGGGAATACAGATTTTCTTCCACCCTAGTCCATGTCTCCTTTATTTCCTGATGAGTGCCCTCCGGAAGACCAAGTCTTGCTGTATGTATGTTTGATATGCTTCCAGAGGCCACTCTGAGATCCAACTTTGGTTTACAGACAGTGATTTCTGCCCTAGGTGGATTTTAGAACATAAGGTCATTCATCAGTTTCCTTGGAGGATGATTCACGTATTCACGTTCTGTAAAGTAGATTAGGAAGAAAAGCTTGCTACTTTATTAATTAGTTCCCTTTAACATTATGTATTCTCAGGTTTAATCATTTGCTTGTTTGAACTAAAGTCATCTTCCTTAATCACTGTCATTAGTAGCTGTCCATGAATGATTCTCTCTCTCTCTGAATTTTATAAGCATGCTATTTAATGCAGTTTCCATTAGGAACTGGGTAACACCATTTTACTGGACCGAAATATTTTTTAAATGAGTGAGACAAGTTATAGAAATATTTCACCTCCATATCCGTGAAAGTCTCATTGGTTCTCAAGCTGGCCATTAGTGATCCAGCAACTGGGTGAGCTAGCAGGTTCTAATCTTGGTTGTATTTTGTAGTTTAAATTTTCCACATGTTCAAAGAGTTTATTCAAAGTGACACTCACTGTTTTAGTCTTCAACTTCCTAATGAAAAACATCTAAATCGTATGGGAATGCCCATTACCTTTTGGAGGAATACATTTAGAAATTCTTCCTTGTAGTAGTATAGTGACTTATTTTCACTGGTTCTCAGTTTGGATTTTTAAGATGGGAAAACAAACCTAGTTCCTATCTACCTGATTGGTCTTTCAAATGTTTAGAACAGTGGTTCTCAACCTGTGAGTTGTGACCCCTTCAGGGGTTGAATAATTTAACACGGGTCATGTATCAGATAACCTGCACATCAAATATTTACATTATGATTCATTGCAGTCATGAAGTAGCAACAAAAATAATTTTATAGTTGGGGGTCACCACAACATGAGGAGCTGTATTAAAGGGCCACAAGGTCAGGGAGGTTGAGAACCACTGGCCTAGAGCCATCTTAGTCTTCCTGACTGCCGTTATGCACATTAGGACCTGCTACCATTTACCATTTTTCCATAATTGGAAAATTCCTTATGATCATGCCTCTTCTCCTCTGCAACTTTGGCATATATGAACAGACACTAGTTTTCATACAGAACACCGCATCACCTGTCTTCTGGTTGGCCAGGTGTAATCCATCTCCTGGTTTCAAACATGTGTAGGTATTGATGTTTTCTTGTCTTATCCTTAATGACACTCTGGATAGACAGGCCCCTCACCGAGTCCCCATTACTATATCTGTCCTAAATATATCAGAATTCATAGTGGTGAGAATCGGCCTTGCATCCTGTTGAATCTATAGCCCATGGCCATTGCTGGGTAAAGAGTAAGGGCTGAGTAACAAGCTGGTAAATGAGTTCATACTCACCCTCTACACTCAGGTTGGAAACTAGCAATGAACTGACAGTCAGAGGGGGCATGCATTTCAGAGCTCCAGAGTGCATATTTTTGCATTATGCTTTAGGAAAAGAATTGTTTATATTCTTGTATTAGTTTCAGTTGCTTTCAGGTTTCTCCAATCTTGGCATCACTAACTGAATGTCTTATACACTAACAACAATAATGCTTTAGTCAAATACAGGCCCGCATCAGGAAAGATCAGATTTTTTACAGTGAAGGAACATTAATTCAAATGGATAAGTGAGTTGTCATATTAAATATGTTTGGAAATTAGATGTAAGCATTTCAGAGAGGATATTTACTGGGTAAACTTTTGTGCTAATATGTGCTTTATTTAATAATTCTTTAAGTATTAATTTGGGAACAAATTAATTTTCTTACTAGCTTGGGCATTTTCAAGGCTTTTGAGATGATAATAAGAATAAAAACTATGGTTTTATGAGTCTTGCATTCCACTAGAGAAAGAGAGATAATAATTGACCATTAAAGAAATGAGAGCAAATAATTCTGATAAGGATAAGTGAAAGAAATATACAGAGTAGTGGGATGAATAACAATAGCAAGAAGGTAAGAAGATTGGGATGGGGATGAGGAAGCCACAGTGTTCAGTATTTTTATTGTGGGATTGAAATGCAGTGTTCTGGAGTCAAATCAGGGCAATGTGCTACACTTAAGGAAAAGATGCTTGGGTGAGCTGCAGGGGAATAGCAGCTAGATGGGGAGGGTCACAGGTGGAGGAGTGTGGGCTGCAGCGGGAAGCCTTTATGTTTCCTATTAGAGAATGTAGGGCATTTTTAAAGGCTCATGGTTGGAGGAGAGTGGTTCCTTAGGGAAATAAAGGTGAATTTGGAGAAGCCAGAAGAGGTCTTACCAGGAAGCTAGAAGAAGCTATGATGGTGTGGACTAATACCATGGCTACAGCCATGAAGAGAAGTGGATGGCTTTGAGATGTGCATTTTAGCTTGCATTGGCAGTTCTTCCTGAAGCACAGGATGTAGAAGGAAAAGGGAGATAAGGTTTACAATTGAGTATACTGCCAAGATGTCCAGGAGAAATCTCATCAGGTCCTGTTGGAATCTCAATGTCATTGTGCTATAGAAGTAGCCACTGGGACTCATAGCGTGGTAGTTCCAGTTTTCTCAACAACTATGCAGGTAAACAGTTTGAAGAATATTGGGAATCTTAAAAAGTCTCATCATTTTTCTGATTTTAAATCTTGTAGTTCTGATAGGGGGAGGGAATAATGTAGCTAGCAAACACCCATGGTACACTTTGTATCTCGGTTGCTCTTTCACAAATCTCCTATTACCATAAAATGCAGATACATTTGATAGTTGTTATTGACCAGGGCTATGAAATAGTGACAGCCCTTTTCTTTTTCTATCACTGTCCAGCATTTGACCTCCATGTCTATAAATTTGCTTAATTTTCAAAAACAGTGCACGGCTTCAGAAAGATAAGACAACTCATTTACATAACCCAGAATAATTTGGCTGGCAACCTCAAGGAGATACGGTGTGTGGATCAAGTTTAACACATTCATTTAGCTTGGCTGACTCCCATGTGTTTCCTGTGCTTGCAGAGGGTCCCATCTGTTCAGCTCTTGGCCAGAGACCATTGAGCCTATGAGAACTGCAATTTCTTTTTGCAAACACCCAGTGATTCATAATTGGTTTATGGTACCCTAGATACTCACCAGTAACATTGCTAATTAGTACCAATATAAGTGGCAATTATTCTACATCTATGATACCTGCCTACTATTAATGTACTCAGCTGATTCCAGAAGCCAACACTTGCTTGCACTTTTCTCCCTTCTAGCTCATGTCTACTTTTACAACTCGAAGATGCCTTTGTTTGTTCAGCATCTAAAGACTTTATGACTTTGAATGCCTTCCCAGACTCTCCTGTAGAACAAACTGAGAAGTCCTCTCCATGCCAGTTGACTGGGACCAGTTGACTTTTTTTTTTTTTTTTAAACAAACTCTGCTTCCCACCTGGATACCCTCACTCTTTGGGTTGTTTCTGTTTGGAATTGCCTTTTCAACTCCATTAATCCCCACCTGTCACAAATTAGTCTCATTTCAAATGACTGCCTAATGTTTCATCCTTTGATCTCCCCATATTTACTTTGTTCTTCTCTTTTGATATGTGACTTCTTTCCTCCTGGCCTGACTATCCGTCTTAAGCATTTTATTGCTTCTTCTATGTAAGTTCTTCAATTTCCTCCTGACATCTGTGGAGTGCCTTACACATAGCATGTGGCCAATTAGGGTTTGGTGGCTTTCATTAAATTTCTTGATATCTTACTAAGTCATAAACATTAGCAGCACAGATAAATCATCTCAGGGTTAATGTGTGGAAATACCAGGCTGGCAGATGCTCTTCTCATTCCCACATCCCACCCGAATTCTGACATTTTAATCTTTGCTGTTCCTCTATCATCCCATGGTCCGGTCTCTTTGATTTCTGATTGGGAAATCAGACCAAGGAAGGGCATTGTTCTGCAGAGAGGGAGCCCCATGAAAAGCAGTAGATCTTCAATGATGTGTGCTCCAGGAGACTTGAGATGCTCTAGGGCAGGCTTTTTCTTGATCATATTGTTTCCTTTTGAAGTATCCAAAACCTGTTAGGTGTTTTCTTCCTTATCTCCCCTGAGTACTGTCAGTTAATCTAAGATTAGCCCGACAGCCCCTATTTTCCAGGTCTCTGGTTTTGTCAATAAAGTAGGTTACATCTTTGTTGAGCTTCATTACCTCCTCCATAACCTTGCTCTCTTGATCCATATTGTGGCTTATTCTTTACCACAGCCAGCTCCATCCATTTTGGCTACTTTCTCACATCCTATTCCTACTCTCGAATGGGATCATTTAATTCAATAACAGCTGGCCCTATAAAAGCCTTTGAGCTTTTTGTGTGGTCTTTCATCTCATTGCTCTTCTGGTTGTCACCTTGGAGCCCAGTGACCATCAACATCACTAAGAATTATTTTGCCACTTTTCCTCTTCTAAATGTTAATGATTAACAAAATTATTTCATGTTAAAGGCAATTAATTTGAGAAAAGATATGAAAACTTAAAAAAGTTATACAAAAGATGATATCTCTGCAGTAGGATATGTACACTTTGACGGAGGTTGCATAAGGGTTCATTCCATTCAAGCTGTTTAAGTAGTTTTGCCACCATTCTGGTGCATTTAAAAATGCAGATAAAGTATCTACACCATTTAGCAACAACATGATTTGTACAAATTCGTCTAGTAACATCATGTACACTGATGTACATCAGTGGTTTCACTGGTGCCATGTTTGGCGAGACAGCCTGTGCCTATCCTGTCACTGCTATATGACATTGTCCAAGCACTTCCAGTCTCATTGGAATTCATTACTCTCACCTAAAATTCAAAGCAAGTTAATTTCTATAGGTGAAGAAGATCCAGTGTAGTGTCATGTGGAGGAGTTTGCATTTTGTAGCACACAATCAGTACTTGTTCCTATTGTGGGACACTGCTGTTGTTGATGTAATTATTGCTGCTGTTGTATTATTTTTATATGGTCCCATTACCCTGATACTTTTACAATTACCACTGGGGTTGAACCTGTTCTGTATGTCAAGTAAAAAGTGTGCCAACCTTTTCATTAAAGATGAATGAGAATGAACAGCATGATTTCTAGATGGCATTTGTACACCTCTGCCTCAAAATTAAGGTTGTAAATGGGTTTCATAATATTCAGTCATAACCCTTAAAAGAAAGGAAGACGTATTCATTGGTGTTTCAAAGTAGAGGAAGAATCCAAAATCTACCAGTAGGGCCACTTGAGATGGGCTTTATTTAATTTAGAAATTAAATTCTTTTAGGAAACATTTATGATACATGTACCTTTTTATTAAATGCAGCCACACCTTCTATGGTTTTAAAGTGGTTCTCCAACACAAGATGTCTTGAAGAATAAAGACAAGCCTTGCTTTGCGTTTATCTCCTGTAATTGCTGAGATCTGAGTTTGTAAGAGAATTCTTTACTGAGGTAAAGAAAAGTTCACCACAGTTTGCAAGACTGGTTCATGTGGAATTTATAAGAATGGACTGACCAGCATGCCCTTTTAGAATTCCTTAGTTAATCTCTTTATTGAAAGCTGCTGGGCTAGTTGATTAAGGAAGCCTTATGGGATGACTGCTTTTAGTGTCATACAAATGAAGCTGAATTGTTGCTAAGTAAATCACTATAGATCAAAGTGCTTTGTGGTCAGGGTACTGCAGTTAATTTTTTTTTTCATTAAGTTTTAAAGAGAAGGTGAAGGGTTGAGGAATGAAACACACCAAATTTGACATCTCGGATGCCCATTTACGTCTGTGCACTTCTCTGAGCATCTGATGGGAGGGCCTGGGAAGGAGTGCAGCTTAGCAGAAATGAGCGTGTGGAAAGTCAGATCAATTCATACTCATTTCCTGTTTATAACTGCTGGGATTCTTCCTAGCCATTAAGAAATCAGTAGGCCTTTGGGGATAAGTTCAAGCGCCCTCAGGGAATCTGAAGCTACTGCTCTGCTACCTCTCCACCCTTTAAAAGCTCTGTTCTCAACATTCTTAGTGTTAAGTGTCCAGAGGAGCTTGGCCATCTCCTGCCTTGTAGCCATGGGGATGGAACCAGAAAATTGTATTTTGACCTTTTTATATCCCAGAAGTGCGAAACTTGTATCGTCTGTGTTGTCCCACCAGCTAACGTAGCATCTGCAAGCGTTTGGGCGGAGCATAGGAATGCCTGGGATTACACTTGGTCATCTTGGGACGATAATGAGAAAAAATGATAGGGATTTTAAAGACAGACAAAACAGGACTGTAATCCACTACAAAATTCTACATGGGTTTCAGTAGTTTAGATTGGCTATCCTTGTGAAAAGTTTGGGCACCTCAGGATTGAAATTTATATCAGGATGATATAAAGAATTTATGTTCTGTGATACATTCCTAAATAAATACTGTAAATGGTGCCATTTCTTTAAGTTTGAAAGGTCTAAATAAAAGCTACAAATTGTTTTCTTAATGCTATTCTTCTGTATAAACTATCTATGTATATGTGTTGTCTATATGTACTTAGTTTTTTGTTGTTTACTAATACCAAACTTGCTTATACAACAGTGGAGTTGTATAATGGAGCAGCTCCTGGCTTCTGGATGTCCTTGGGAGCAGAATTTTGGTCCTCAAGTTTGTACAATGGGAACGTTACATTCTGGCCACTTCCCCAATTCTATCAATAATAGTTTTTATTTGATTCATTTGGCCGAATTATGGATTAGTGACAAATTAAAATTCATATATTATGTTACAGTTTCCATGAGTAATAAAAATGGTGGTCAAAATGGAACGGGATTACTGGATGGTGTAACTCGTCCGATGATGTCTTTGAGGACAGGTGAAGAGGGGATGTGTGCGGCTCCAAACTGAATCAGAATAAAAGGCTGCACCAAGTTGTTATGGAAGTTTGTGTGAGCGAAACAAAGCCTCTGGCAGAGAATTAATTCAGGAAATGGCCTTATATTGAATTAGATGAGATAATTGACCTAAGTTTGCGCTTACTTATGCTGACACAGCTGGGTCAGAGAGAAATAATGCCATCGTCCCTGGCCATCCTCAAGTTTTTGTGGTGACATTACTTTTAAGATTAGTGGCTTCCTGATGGGTCAAGATATTGGTGTGGATTAGTAAAACTTCCTTCTGTGAACTTGTAAAACACATGGGAGGGCAGTGATCCCAGTGAAGCCAGCAAGGGAATTCTCTCTCTGTTGTTACTTGTCTCTTGAAGAGAAACAATGCTTTTTGAACACTGGTGGTGTCCAAACAGAATCAGATGCTGCCAGTTCCTACTACCCACCATAGTGTAAACAATCTTTTGTTCTTTAAAATGAATACACTTCCACTGTAGAATTCTAGTTCATCCTATCCTATAGCCAGGAGACTTTCATCTTTATGTTTCAGTCTTTTTATCCTAACTCAAGACCCCCGATGATCTTACAGCTCACCCAAGAGAGGGGTGATTATATGAAAGTAATGGATGCTTTGAGTGACTAAGGCCTGCCAGAACCTGCCTAGGGAGGACAGTAGGACAAACTTTAGGGTGCTTTCACAGAATTAAAACCTCCATGAGATGAATGATGCAAGAACCAGGAGCCATGCTTGAATCAGTGTGGGCAAAACTTCAGTTTCTTCCTTGGAGGATATACAAGGTCCTCATGGAATGCAGACTCTGGAATATTCTGCAGTTGTAAAACACAGGACTGTGGAATTCAAAGTTTGCATGTTCTTTGAAGCATGAAATTTTATTGTTGTTTTCTCCCTAATAATGCACTTTAATGTCCTAACTTAGGGAATTACAGTAACTTGAACTATATTGAATGTGGAGTTTGTATTATGAGCTTGTAAATGTAAAGCGAGGGTCCCTGTGATATATTCTATATCTTGTAAGCACTGATCTGCAAACATGAGCAGTCTGCTTGCAAGTAAACTGCAAATATATTTATGGCCCTAGCTCTATGAGGGCAAAGTCCTGCCTGTGAGTGCCAGGCTGGCCATGAACCTGTGATCCTTCTGCCTCTGCCTCCTTTGTGTGAGGATCACAAGTATGTACCACAATTCCTGGCTAATTAAATAAAAGTTTTCTTGTCACTCTTGTTTTTTTTTTTTTAATCAGCATATTGGGACTGGTGGACAAACACAGACTGTGTGGCCTATCAAAATCAAGACATTTGTCTTGAACTGCAGTTACACTATGCACCAATTTAACAGTTTAAATGTACATAAGGACTCCATTGTTGTATAAGCAAGTTTGGCATTAGTAAACAGCAAAAAACTAAGTACATACAGATAACACATATACATAGATAGTCATACATAAAGATAGCATTATGGAAACAGAATTTGTAGTTTTTATTTAAACCTGTCATTTATCACTTTTAAAATTAGACTGTTAAATAGATCTTTTAAAAAAATACAACATTATGTGGACCTTATATCAAAAGCTGTACTTTCAAAGACAGGATTCTATTTATTTATTTATTTATTTATTTATTTATTTATTTATTTATTCTTTTAAAAATAGTTATTTATTCTATTTTTTTCAATTAAATTTTCTATTCATTTTACATACCAACCACAGATCCCCCTGTAGCTAGAGTTTTCCTGCCTGGCCCACAGTCAGGACAAATCTCTCTCACCTGCCAGTCCCACAGCCGCTCAGACCCAACCAAGTAAACACAGAGACTTATATTGCTTACAAACTGTATGGCCGTGGCAGGCTTCTTGCTAACTGTTCTTATATCTTAAATTAATCCATTTCCATAAATATATACCTTGCCATGTGGCTCGTGGCTTACCGGCATCTTTACATGCTGCTTGTCCTGGCCGAGGCTGACTGTGTCTCCTTCCACCTTCCTGTTCTTTTCTCCTCTCTGTTAGTCCCGCCTATACTTCCTGCCTAGCCACTGGCCAATCAGTGTTTTATTTATTGACCAATCAGAGTAATTTGACATACAGACCATCCTACAGCATTCCCCTGTCCTCCCTCCTTCCACCCTCCAGCCTTCCCCCTCAACCCACCTTTCCTTCCCACCTCCTCCAAGGCAAGGTCTCCCATGAGGAGTCAGCAGAGCCTGGTACATTTAGTTAAGGCAGGTCCAAGTCCCTCTCCTCTGCACCAAGGCTGTGCAAGGTGTCCCACCATAGGCACTGGACTCCAAAAGCCAGCTCATGTACCAGGGACGGATCATGATCCCACTGCCTGAGGGCCCCCCAGACAGTTCAAGCTAAATGACTGTCTTGCCTATCCAGAGGGTCTAGTCCAGTACCATGGGGGCTCCACAGCTATTGGTCCACAGTTCATGCATTTCCACTAGTTTGGCTGGCCATCTCTATATGTTTTCCCATCATGATCTCAATGTCCTTTGCTCATAGAATGCCTCCACTCTCTCATAGATTGGACTCCTGGAGCTCGTCCTGGCACCTGGCCATGGATCTCTGCATCACTGGGTGAGGGATCTATGATGACAGTTAGGGTATTCAGCCATCTGATCACCAGAGTAGTTCAGTTCAGGCACCCTCTCTATTGCCTGTAGTCTAAGGTGGGGTCATCCTTGTGGATTCCTGGGAACTTCCCTAGCACTCTGTTTCTCCCTATTCCCATGATGTCTTCATTTATCTTGGTGTCTCTTTCCTTGCTCTCCTACTCTATCCCTGTTCCAGCTCAAACCTCTTCCCATATTTATTCTATATAGTACTTGAAGTTCTAGCTAGAACAATAAGACTACAAAAGGAGATCAAAGGGATACAAATTGGAAAAGAAGTCAAACTTTCCCTATTTGCAGATGATATGATAGTATACATAAGTGACCCCAGAAATTCTACCAAGGAACTCCTACAGCTGATAAACACCTTCAGTAATGTGGCAGGATACAAGATTAACTAAAAAAAAAATCAGTAGACCTCCTATATACAAATGATAAACGGGCTGAGAAAGAAATCAGAGAAACATCACCTTTTACAATAGCCACAAGTAATACAAAATACCTTGGGGTAACTCTAACTAAACAAGTGAAGGACCTGTATGACAAGAACTTTAAGTCCTTAAAGAAAGTATTTGAAGAAGAGATCAGAAAATGGAAAGATCTCCCATGCTCATGGATAGGTAGGATTAACATAGTAAAAATGGTAATCTTACCAAAAGCAATCTATAGATTCAATGCATTCGTCATCAAAATCCCAACACAATTCTTCACAGACATTGAAGGAACAATACTCAACTTCATAGGGAAAAACAAAAAACCCAGGATAGCTAAAAGAATCCTGTATAATAAAGCAACCTCTGGAGGCATCATGATCCCTGATTTCAAGCTCTACTATAGAGCTGTAGTAATAAAAACAGCTTGGTACTGGCATAAAAACCGACATGTGGACCAATGGAATCGAATTGGAGACCCTGACATTAATCCGCACATGTATGAACACCTGAATTTGACAAAGAATCCAAAACTGTACAATGGAAAAAAAAGAAAGCATCTTCAACAAATGGTGCTGGCATAACTGCATGTCAACATGTAGAAGATTGAGAATAGATCCATACCTGTCGCCATGCACAAAACTCAAGTCCAAGTGGATCAAAGACCTCAACATAAACCCAGTTATACTGAACTTGATAAAAGAGAAAGTAGGAAGTAGTCTTGAATGCATTGGCACAGGAGATCACTTCCTAAATATAACACCAGTAGCACAGACACTGAGAGCAACAATTGATAAATGGAACCACTTGAAACTGAGAAGCTTTTGTGGGGCAAAGGACATGGTCAATAAGATAAAACAACAGCCTGCAGAATGGGAAAAAATTCTTATTATTCTTTTATACATTATGTCCCTTCCATAGTTTCCTTTCCCTCCCCTCCCCTCTCCCCCAGTATCTCCTCTGTACCTCCCATTTCCCCCAGTTCCACTCCCCCACCCTTCCTAACCCCTTCTCCCCTCAGAAAAGAGCAGGCTTCTCAGGGTCATCCACCAAACATGGCATAAGAAGTAAAAATAGGACCAGACACATACCATCTCATCAAGGCTGGCCAAGGCAACCCAGTAGGAAGAAATGCATCCCACAAGGAGGCAAAAGGGTCAGAGACAGTCCTCACTCCTACTGTTAGGAATCCCACATGAACACCAAGCTACTCAACCTTGATCTCTCTGGTTCCTCCAATATTTCCTCCTGCTTCTCCACAGGACTCCCTGAGCTCCACATAATGCTTAGGTATTGAACTCCCATCAGTCTGCTCCCATCAGTTGCTGGATGAAGCCTCTCTGGTCTCCTTCATTTCCCAAAGACAGAACTCTTATCAGAAGCAAAGTAGAAAACTTTGGATGGCAAACTTACAGTGCCTAAACTGATGGCCTCAAAAAGGAGACTTTCTAGGTTCAATGAAGACATACACTGAGCAGAATTTCAAGTGAATTATTTTCAGTAAGCCATCCACTCATAGCAGAGGAAGCCAGGATTGGAAATCCAATGGTAACCTTCCCCCATTCTCAGCTAATTTTTTTTAACTGACAAAAGTCCTTTATAATTGGATGATCACTGCAGATTTAATACTCAACTTTTAATTTTCAAACTTGTCTAATCATTCAGTCCTCCTATTTGCATGATTTATTTGTATGCAAAGGTTTCGTTCCCAAATCAAGGGATGAGGGATAACCCTCCCTTTGATTAAAGTATCAAGTATTCTACCTCAGTGGCATTCACGTGGTGTGATGCATTTACTTGGTTGCACACAGAAACAGCTGGAAACAAAGATCTTGGCTGTTCTTTCCATTTCTGATCAAAGCATACTGGAAAAGACTTTATATTATGGTGATGTTTGTGATAGACTACAAAAGTATAAAGTTAACCAGATCTCAGTTGGGTAAAAGGAATTCTGTCCCACTAACTATTTTTTCCCACAAGCAGTGAAGAAAACCCATACAAATTTAATGAATAGACGCTGGAATCACATTTCCTCCTGTTTGGGCCCATTATTCTCTCCCGTAGGCTTAGTGTAAATGAGCAGTCACAAACATGGGCGGATTGTTTTACGCTCTGTAGAGAATATATAGGTCGCCAGTGTCACACTCTGAGTCTGCAGTACCATTCCACTTCCATTTGCCTCCACTCAGTCTCCATTAAAACACAGGATCCAGGTTTGTCAAGTGAGTCCTGGAGGGGTGATGTACCGAGGTGGTTCACTACCTTTGTTCCATATATCAGACTCTTAGTAACAATCTAATTTGTGCCTTTCCTACTTCAGAAGAGGCATAAATACAGCCTTGTCTTACTTTCATTGATAGGTACTTGAAATGAAGTGGTTATTTGCACACCTGTCAATCTTCAGCCAGAATTTAGGGAATATGTTGATTTTGTACTCTCCCTAACCATGTCAGCATTTTTTTTTTCACATAGACATTATTGAATCATCCTACTGGTAGACATGCTATGAAGGAAAATTTCAAGACTCTTGTTCAAAGATTAATTAGTTTCAGAAAAAAATGATCTTGCTTTGTGTACAAACTCTAATGAGCCTTATTCATTAAGCAGATTTTTTTTCTCTGCAGGCTATTCTGAATGCTGAGCATAAAATGCCCTAGAAAATGCACCTGATAATTATTTCAATGTAAATTCTGTGTGTGATTAATTTGCTGGGCCAACCACTATGCTGATACATGGTATCTGAAGAAATGCCTAACTATTAACTCTTAAGGAAATACTTGTAGAATTTCAGTCGAATACCTTGTTATCTATCAGGTTTTTTTTTTTTTTTTTTGGTTTTTCGAGGCAGGGTTTCTCTGTGTAGCTTTGCGCCTTTCCTGGAACTCACTTGGTAGACCAGGCTGGCCTTGAACTCACAAAGATCCGCCTGCCTCTGCCTCCCGAGTGCTGGGATTAAAGGCGTGCGCCACCACCGCCCGGCAACTCTATCAGGTTTTTAAAAGGATATTTGCATTAATATCAAAAGATGTTTCTTTATGTAGAAAAAGAAATGTTAATCTCTTCCTTTTTCTCATCTTAATATTAATATTTCTTATAATAGATATCAGTTTTAATTTTTCCTCCCTTAAATTGCCAATACTTTTCTAATCTCAATACATTGCAACTATTTTGTTCCAAAATCTAAAGCTGATTTGAACTGAAGCTAGTATAACATAAATGTTAATCAGCGAATCATACTCCATACATTACACAGGTATAGACTTTTGTCAAGTGTTGGGCTTAATGTTAATGAATGAAAATATTAGCTAATTCTTTTGTGGAATTTTCCATTCTATTATAAGTTTTTACTTTTCCTTATTTTTCTCAGTAACATTAGGAGTTGTCTTTTCTATATGCGTATCTGAAATAGACTGAGCTCAGAAATTCAAAACATGAGTATACAATATAATCAATTAATTACTGGTTTTAAAAAGAAAACAAATCCTCAATGAGTTTAGTAACAGTACAAATATACTTTGGTTAAAGTTCTGAAGTACACTATTAAGAGCACATAGTGATTTGCTTGGATGAATAATCACAAATCAATGACCTATAGTACTTTTTTAAACTTTCTTCACAGCATTAAGAATTTAACATTTATTTTCACACTATAAGTAGAATAGGTTGCAATAAGACCCAGGAGGGCTGAAGAGGTGGCTCCGAGGGTAAAAGTGAATGCTGTGCACCCCGGGATGATCTGAGTTCAGTCCCTGGAACCCATGGAAAAACCAGGTGCAGGGGCGCATATCTGGACTCTCAGCATTCTTATAGCCAGTGAGAGGGAGACAGGAGAATTTCTAGGAAGCTCTTGCTGCACCCAACCTAAAGTACATCGTGCAGCAGCAGAAACAACAGGAGAGACCCTGCCTCTAAACAAGGTAAAAACAAAAGAAACCCAAAAGACAAAAGAACCCCTGATCCGCAAAGTCCTGTGGTCTTTGGCATGAATACCATGACATCCACAGACAAGCAGACATACAGATATACCTACACATGAGGGAGGGAGAGAGGAGGGGAGGAAGGAACACATTAAAAATAAACAATAATAAAAACCCAAATTTTCACTATGTATTTAGATTATTACCCTCATGAGAACAGGTATATGATATGTTAAGAATATATTACTTTACCTTTCCTATCAGGCTGACCTTGAGCGAGCCCATTAGGTTGGAGGTAATTCTTTTATTTATGAGTTTTATTTAATTAATTCTATTGATTTCATTTTCAAAGGAAGCCACAAAGTTAGACACATTCATACATTTATAGGCAGAAATGCAGACTCATAGATCTGTAGAATTTAGAAAATGTATGGAACTTATGAATTTCAGTCGAGAATCTCTTTGTTGTAAAGTAAATCACCAATAAAAATGCCCTAATGGGACATATGAGGAGAGCATAGTTAGATACAGAAAATAAGACATTTTCTATAATAATACATTATAATTATGCCTAAAAGATATTCAAATGCCACTATACTAAACTACTTTGATAGGCAACCACCACCATTCTCAGGAGGTAGATAATAATTTTCCATACTCAGAGTTGTAATTTATTGTAAGTTTAACAAAATGAGCTAACATTATCAAGCTCTTAGTGATTATATTGCAGACATTTTCTGTAAGGTAAAAATATAAGATGAAACATAATGCATTGTACAATTCAATTAATACTATTTAAAGGTCAGCATTCGGGAAATATTTTGCAACTGTATAAAGTAGACAAGGATAAAGTGGCACTTTCAAATATGCTTTATTAGCCTAAAAGTAACTATGCTGTCCACATTTATCTATTTTCACATAGAGTGTGTGTGTGTAGTTAGATGGCTATCATGTTTTATACTTCAAAACCATTTGTCTAGAAGAGTGGTTCTCATCTTTCCTAATGTTGCAACCCTTTAACACAGTTCCCCATGTTGTGGTGACCCCAATCATAAAATATTTCATTGCTACTTCATAACTTCATAATTTTGCTACTGTTGTGAATAGTAACGTAAATACCTGCTGTGCAGCCCTGCAAGGGTCACAGCCCACACATTGAGAACCACTGGTCTAGAAGCTCATCTGATCTAGGTCTGTATTAATAACAGACTCTTTCTCTATCCCTCTCTGTCTGTCTGTATCTCTCTCT
>CABHPP010128960.1:13329-28727 GCA_902168425.1 Peromyscus attwateri | reverse complement strand
ACAAACAATTTAAGCTTGCAAAGATTCTTTTTAACAAAAGATATTCTGTATGTTTATTTGTAAAGAGGTTAAAACTGGATAGTTTATTTTCAATACCATACTAAATTACTCTTTATAATTTTAAAATTATTTTCATATTTTTAAATGTGTGTGTGTGTGTGTGTGTGTGTGTGTGTGTGTGTGTGTGTGTGTGTGTGTTATCAACCTAGGGTGTTGTTTCTTAGGAACGATCTCCCTTGATTTTAGACAGGGTCTCTCACTGGACCAGATACTTGCCTCCAAGGCTAAACTAGCTGGCCAGTGAGTCCCAGTGACGTTCCTGTTTCTGCCTCTCCAGGCTAGACTTATAAGGATGTGTCACTGAGCCTGTTTTACATGGGTTGTGGGGAATCTGACTCAGATCATCATGCTTTTGTGGCAGACACTTTATAGACTGAGCCATCTTTCCAACCCAATTTTATGATGTTAAGAACAGAATCTCTGAGATAATTTTGATTGATCTTTATAGGCATATATTTGCATCTGAAAAAGTATTGAGTCTGAAAAATTCACTATTGGAAATTCCTTTAAAATTAATACATGTCACTTCTATGTATTGTGTCATTCATCTTGATACATACACAAAAGTACTAAGAACAAATACTTAAGCGAAGTTACATAAATGCATATTTGCAGCATAGACTTACAGCAACAAAAAGGTAAAAGCTCCCCAAATAGCCACTGGCATATTCTTAAATGAAGAAATTGCGGTGTTATTGTGCAATATTAATGAGCAACCAAAATTAATGAATATACAACATGTATGAGCTTTAAGAATATCATGTTAAGTGAAAGATACTTTCAAAATATCAAATACTATATTACTCAGTTTAAGTGCAGTATCCCAAATAAGTAAATCCATGGAGACAGAAGCAGATGAGGGATGGCAGTTGTTGGAGGGTGTGGAGAAATGAGAAAATCACTTAATGATTTGAGATTCCCTACTACTCAGACAGTATTGGGAGGACTGAGGAAAATAGTTTGCAACTACACAAAGCTGTACAACATTGTGAATATATTGCATGATATAAAGTGGGTCATGGTATGTTATATTTTCTTTCCCTAATAGATTACATATCTATCTGTCCGTCCGTCCATCCGTCCATCCATCCATCCATCCATCCATCCATCCGTCTTTTTCTTTCTTTCTTTCTTTCTTTCTTTCTTTCTTTCTTTCTTTCTTTCTTTCTTTCTTTCTTTCTTTCTTTCTTTCTTTCTTTCTTTCTCTTCCTTCCTTCCTTCCTTCCTTCCTTCCTTCCTTCCTTCCTTCCTTCCTTCCTTCCTTCCTTCCTTCCTTCCTTCCTATCTATCTATCTATCTATCTATCTATCTATCTATCTATCTATCTATTCTACATCCTGATCACAGTTTCTCCTCCCTCCTCTCTCCCCAGTCCCTCTCTCATCTCCCCTCTGCCTGCCTCCCCTCTTCATTCCTCTTCCATTTCTATTTAGAAAAGGGCAGGCCTCCCATGGATATCAACAAAACATGACATATCATAAGACTAAGCACCTTGCCTTGTATTAAGGTTGGGCAAGGCAACCCAGTATGAGGAAGTGGGTCCCAAAAGCCAGGAAAAGAGTCAGAGACAGCCCCTGCTCTCACTGTTAGGAGTCCCACAAAAAGACCATGCTACACATCTGTCAGATATATGCAGAGGGCTAGGTAAGTCCCATGCAGGCTCCCTGTTTGTCGGTTCAGTCTCTGTGTGCTCTTATAGACACAGTTAAGTTAACTCTGTGGGTTTTCTTGTAATGTCCTTGACTTCTCTGCCTCCTAGGATAGAACCAAACATGATTGGAGAAAAAAAATTCAATGTAATAATACCTAATGATATTCTGATATACTCATAGATTGGTGCCTAGCCCAATAATCATCAGAGAGACTTCATTCAATAACTGGTGGAAACAGATGTAGAGACCTACAATCAAACATTAGGCAGAGCTCGAGGAATCCTGTTGAACAGAAGAAGGGAGGATTGTAGATTATATTTTTAAGAAAAGAGATAGACATAAAAATCTAAAGGTACTTTAGATTTTTAATCATTCTTAACCTTGAACAATGTACTTGATGAATTATTGTCATATAAAGTAAGAGAGTATTGTTAAGATAATATTTAGAATATGGTTTTCAATTTCTTACACAAGGAACCTTTTGAAACAATTGAATTCTGTTGGGTCACCTCTCAGTAACTTTTTGGTGCAAATTGAGCCTGGTGATTTTGAGCCTCGTGACAAGTTTCACGTTTGGTTGGAAGAGCAATGCATACTTGCTCAGTGGCATATACTAACTGCTATTGAATTGAATCACATTCTTCATACTCATCATCTAACTCACTCCTGAAAGCAGCTTTATGAAGAAATGCTATTTCACTTATATAACATTGAGGAGACTGGAATTGTCTATTCAGTGGCAAACCAATGTTGTGCTGGTCTCACACTCATCCCAAAGCAATTTCTCTAGGCAGACCACGGAAGGGTACAGTAGCCATTCTTTAGTTGGATCCTAAAAAAAAAAAAATCTAACTTGAGTCACAATTACCAGATCTACCCCTAAATAAATCAATGTGAAATATATAGTTCATTTGGGGCCTGGGACTTGGTGATGGTGGCTTTTTCAGCCTCACAGTTTCAGTGTTGAAGACCTACTGGGTAATTAAAACTCGAAACATACATGACAGCTTGACATAAGTGGAGGCAGTAGCATTTGTGTGTCATTATCTTTTAGCATCAATCTTTACATTACTAAGTTCCCTGTATGCCGTAGTCGACAAATACATTCTGAGTTCTTAATATGGGGAAAAAGATAAAGCTGCTATTTTATAAGAGCACATGATTCACAGCCAACACAGGATAAACAAATAAATATTTAATATGACATTAGCGAGTGGGTAAGTGTCAGACAGCTGCAGCCTGGAAGATCTAGAGCACATATATGTGTGCATGTGTGTTTCACATTCCTCACTGAAAGACTGGCCATGGTCGTAAAATCGCTGAGCATTCCTTTCAGGCGTCTTGGGAAAAACATTCTAGGTGTAGGAACCATCTTGTGAGGAGGAATCTTGGATGACATTTCTAAAAGCAATAAAGGGGTCTACACATCTCAACTGTAGTCAAAGAAGATAGTAGAAGGGGTCTATTTGTAAGAAGAATCTGGAAGGTCTGGTAAGATCTTTTAATTTTTTTAAATTTTAAACTTTATTATTAAGAAAAACGCACTCATTAAAGAGAAAAAAAAAACAGACTAAAAGACTATACAACTCAACCAACTTCTATACAGTTAAAACTAGCCATTTACAATGAGAAATGTGGAGCTTCACATTGAATTTTATATTTCTCTATCAAATACAGTTTTATACCCTTTATCCACTACAAAAATGAAAACTCCTTGAGAATGTTAGAACTAGAAAAACAATTAGCTTTATATCACCTTTCATGACTCTTGTTCATTACCAGTATTCCACCCTTCCTTATCCCTAACATGTGGAATCTAACCAATAGCATGTATTTATGTGAACAAATGCACATGTGGGTACAGTATAGCCTGTAGAAAAGCAAACAAACAGATATTTTACCTCTAAGTGAGGCAGACTGTCTTTAGAGTGTAAAAGCTGGGAAGGGTGCTAGCGAGAATCACCACAAATACAACGTGAGAAGGTTGTGAGGAATTAGCTGTCAGGAGTTGGGCAGATGTGGAATCAAGAATAATGAGGAGGCTTCCTTATTCATTCCTAGATTCTTATTCCTCCAGTGTGGTCTCTGGGCATTATCTAGTAACTTCTAGAAATACGTATTTCCACACTTTGAAGGTTGAGAAGCCTTGCTGCTTACAGACAAAAATACCTTGTACTAAGGACATTGAGGTAAAGATGTAAATAAGTGATAGGGATCCTGGATGTTTTTGTATTATCATTTGTTAATGTATTGTTTGTGAGTAAGAGCATGATAAATGGAGTGCCTTTTATTGAAAAAATGAAAAGTGAAGAATTTTATAGAGAGGTTGGGAATCAGGAATTTGGTTAGAAATCTCTTTAGGTATCCAGGGAAGTGTTGGATACCCATGTATGTAGAGTGGATATTTGCCTAGAGTTAAGCAGTTAGGAGCCCTTAGCATAAGAGAGGTTCAAGGCAGCATTGCCCTAGAGAAGCTTGCCTTTAGAGTCACTAAAGAGGAGTGAATTCAGGAATTGAGATTTGAAACATTCCAACATCCAGCCTAAGGAAAAGCGGAATCTCCAGAACAGGAATGATGGGGGTGAAGTGAAATTGTTGATAGCAACAAGGACCTTATGAACTTTGATGAACATCTGGTGTAGACACCATCCAACTGCTTCTGTGCAACCATCACATCCATTGAAATAATTGAACAGTTGTATAGCTTGATCTGCTTAAGGGGCCCCTTGGCAGTAGGATCAGGATCCATCCCTGGTGCATGATCTGGCTTTTTGGAGCCCACTACCTATGTTGGGACATCTAGCACAGCCTTGAGGGCAGGGGGAGGGGCTTGGACCTGCCTCAACTGAATGTACCAGGCTTTGCTGATTCCCCATGGGAAGCCTTACCTTCTTGTACAAGGGAATTGGGGGAGGGGATTAAGGGGGGATACTGGAGGTGAGGGAAGAGGGAAGAGGGGGATCTGTGATTGGTATGTAAAATGAATTAAAAATTTCTTAATAATAAAAAAGGAAATGATTGCTTCATGCCTTTCTTTTCCCTACGTCAACTCTAACTCTTCAACACAGCGTATGCATTCAAAATTTGTTAAGTCAGTCGTTACCACGTAAGTGAACAACAATGCGTGTTGTGTGAATATGTTGCTCGACATTTTTAGGACTCCAAGATTCATGGTTGGCAAAGGCAGTTTCCCAGAATGCTGTGCCCTCTGGGTCACCTGTTCCTCTGACCTAAGTGCCAGAGGCAACTTGGGTGGAATGACTGCTACATTTAATGTTTCTTTTCAGTGTCACCTCTGGGGCTGTGGTTTTACAATGTGAATAGCAATATTCATAGCCCTTGTTTTACTGACAGTGTCTTCACATCTGTTCTGACAAGCCACACCCACATCTCTACCCAGAACATTTTTTATTTTTTTCCTTTTAGATAATAGTATTGAGTCACAGAGATGGGTTGTAGATTGACACTCTGAGAAACCAATAGAACTTTTGGTGTTTTCTAAGGTACTGATTTGTTAAATCAGATCTGGTGCACTGTGGTTTGCTTTTCTAAGAAGGAATCAGGGGAAAGAAGTGGTAAAACACTCTATCAAATCCCAAATCTTTATATTGCATTGAACATTAGTTTACTTTTTAAAAATGTAAGTTTGAGATCCAAGGACTGAGATATTTAGTTGTATAGGTCACATGGGGGAAAGTGACTAAGAATACAGAATGATATAAAAAGAAATAATTTCTTTTTCTCTGCTATAGAAAATACATCCAGGATCTTGCATGTATTGGGCAATTGCTTCCCCATTGGAGCATGTCCAAGAAATCCTGTTGAGATCTGTCATTCTTTAAGTTCAGAGATTCACTCCCTCTATCACCTGGAGGTAGGCTGATTACAGAAAGCAAACACAATCTGTTCAACAATGATCAAGTATTATTAATGTCTTGAAAAATATCAATAACCTGCAATTTATCTGATTACTTTTCTTACTCCATCTGTAGCAGGAGTTTTTGTGGCTGCACTGATATTTTAAGATACGTGGAAAGGACATGTATGACATAATGTTTTGGGATGTGATATGGGTAAGGTGTCAGACTCAGAGGGAAATGAATACAGAATTTGGGCCTGAGCATAGGACTTTGCAGATGAAGCACCTATGGATTGGCTTTAAAGGATAAGTAGGGTTTGGGAAGAAAGAGGAGAGGTCAGGAAGGAACTATTCAGGTATCAGTCTCAAATGAGCCAATGAACTACCTTTAAGGGTTCTGTACTAGATTAGTTAGGGAAGTGAGAGACAGGAAAAAGACATCTCTAAGAGATGAAGCATTCCTTGACTCCAGGGGCAATGTCAGTGTTTAAGGCTGTATGTGATGCAAAAGTTCCACGCTTCAAAGAGCGACTGGGCAGCAGTGCAGAGAATGGAATTGTGTAGAAGACGGAGTTTGTTGTATAGAATAAAATTGTGATGAGAAGGAGATTGGCTTTGGGAATCTGGGGGCAGGGAGATTCTTGTAGTAGTGCCTCCCAGGAAGGGTGGGGTCATGGGCAAGGGGAAGAAAAGTGGATGAATGTGAAAAACATTGGCACCTGAGAAACTTAATTCCACTGTTGTTGGGTGAGTGGTGAGCCACAGAGCACTAACCCAGAACATGAGGGCTTTCTAATACTACACATGGGGTGCTCAGAATGGTCGGGTGTGTCTTCACTAAAAGCAGAGATTTCCTGAGGAAGAGGTGGTTAAAAGGAGGGGGAGAATTTAATTTTTCTCATATCTGACCTCTTACCTGGCAGGTAGAAATGTTTTAATGGTAGTTCTAAATATAAGCCTGGGCTTTGCTGCATGTCCAGAGATAAAGAAAGAGATCTTGGCCACATTTTTTTTGCAAGTCATAAATGGAGCTACGTGAAAAATGCATCATCCTTTTAGATGAATTCATATAATTAATGTTGTAACTGGTTGAAAGAAATCGCAGACTTTGAGTAAGTAATACATTGAGAAGCACAACATACTTCCTTTGTTTCCAGGAGAGCCAGAGTTCATGATAATTTCCTTGAACAAAGTATGTAGCATAGATTCTGTGAAAACATATTGGTTTTGTGCCTCTAGTAGCAAATACTTCCATGAATGTGAGTCAGGAACCAGTGAAGAAGGGGAGAAGGCATTGCCCTTTCAGGCATGACATATGCTTGATTCCCAAGGTCAAGGCTTCTCATTTGACTGCCAGCTTCCCCAATTAGGAAGCCCCAGAGATCATTGCCTCAAGGTTGTTCAAGCAGCAAAAGCATTCATAAGCACAAACATATTTTACATCCAGCAAAAGTCACTCTAGTTGACTGAATACAGTTAGTTAGCATAGAGACTTACCTCTTAGCTCCAGGCAAACCCTGCCAACAGCATTGGTATTCAAGACAAAAGACAGCCATCAGTGTAAATTCTGGTCTACTATGCAAGGTGTATCTTTTGATCTTTTCAGAAAGAGCTAGAAAATTGGATGGTATTTGCAGGAGCCTTTCAGCTGAGAAATGTCAATAATATAATCGTGTTGAGACCAGTACATGGAATTGACTTGTTGGGAGATGGATACAGGTGCAGGATGAAATGTGTATCTGATTATTATATAGAACTGAGTTTCTGCATGAGATCCTGGGTCGCCAGACTGTGATAGGATGCAGCACTAGGATGTGATGAATTTCTGAGCACATTTTGGAGTGCCCGTTCCACGTCTGAAGTTCTCAGAAGACAGAAAGAAATACGAAAGTAAATTACCTGGTGCTATTTGCATTTGTAGCTCATAACCCAATTTCCTCCATTTGGTGAATAATCTCCTGGCTATAGAATCAACCCAGGTCATTCCATTTTCCTCAGAGTGAAGCACTTTCAGTGTAAACTAGATCTCTGAAGGTGGAGCATGTGGGGGTTTTAAGTTGACTTTCTTTCTTTCTTTATTATTAAGAGATTTTCTATTCATTTTACATACCAACCACAGATTATCCTGTCTTCCCTCCTTCTACCCTCCCAGCCCCCCTCCCAACCCATCCCCCATTCCCACCTCCTCCAAGGCAAGGTATCCCATGGGGAGTCAGCAGAGCCTGGTACATTCCCTTGAGGCTGGTCCCGGCCCCTCCTCCCTGCACCAAGGCTTCACAAAGTGTCTCACCATAGGCACTAGGCTCCAAAAAGCCGGCTCATGCACCTGGGAAGGGTTCCGATTCCACTGCCTGGGGACCCCCTAAACAATTCAAGCTAAACAACTGTCTTGCCTTTAAGTTGATTTTTATAAGTTGAGTTTTAAGTCCCTGGAGATGGAGGACAATTTTAACAGAATTCTCCAGATAAAGTATATTTTAATGTAAAAATGTAGACTGTAACACTGGTTACCACATTTCTTTTTGGTACATTAGAATATGGTCTTACACATGAGACTTCTGACTCTTGTGTTTTTGACAAGGAAGTGAAGGGTTATAGGCAATCTGCATATGACTGCTGAGCCTTCTCAGAGAGAAATACAGGACAGCATTCTTGATGATAACATTGAATATTTACAATCTTGTAATGCCAAGATTTTTAAAATGCTTTCTTTTCTAGTCTCTTATTTAGTTGTTACAATATTCTGAGGTGGGCACCAATTGTCATTGTGACCACATGCTTGGGAAAGAGAGGAAAAATAAAATAAATAGCAGTCCATAGTACCACAGCTGTTAAATGGTGGATTCTGGATTTTAGAGTCCTGATCAAGCACTGAATAACTCACCTGCAAGCAATCAATTAATGGTTGTTACCTGTGGTTGTTGTCATGTGGAACTAGACACTCATTGTTAAATTCACTTTTCTTGAAGATCTCTCAATTATCCGTGTTTTTCTAGTATGAGAGAAAATGGTGGAGGCCAGTTTCTTCCATTGTTTCCCTTTGTGTGTTTTCGAAATTTAAATTTAAGTATTCATTGATGTCACATACCTGTAGTAAGAGGCTAAAGGCCTTATCAATGTTGTATAAGCAACAATGAGTGATAATAGTTTGATACTATGTAATAGATTCTTATTGAGGATTTTAACTTTAAAAATTGCAATTTTTATGTTAGTCACCCTGAGATGCAGGAATAAATACACAATTTTAATATTATATATTAATATAACTAATAGTGTATAACAGTATTGATTTGGGGCTGGAGTGATGACCCCGTGGTTAGCAATGCTAACTGCTCTTGCAGAGGATCTGAGTTTGGGTCCCAAAACTTATCTCAGGTGGCTCACAAACCTCCTGAAACTCCGGCTCCAGGAGGTTTGACATGCTCGTTTGGGTTCCATGGGTATCTGTACTTATATGCCTGTACTTATACACAGACACACATGTACATGTATTTAAAAAATAACAGAACTAAACCTTAAAACATGTTGATTCGTGCAATGGGTATAATCAGAGGTAGAGTGCTTACCTCCTGTGTACGTGGCAAGGGTTTGCTTCCTCACCACTGCAAACTTTAAAACAAAGGAAAGTTGAGGAATTAGGTTTGCATTGTGTTAGCTTTCTTCTCTTAGCTCTGCTACCCAAGCATGAGACAGTCTCTATTACCCAGCTTTCTCATCTCCAGTGTGGGATATATGGCAAAGCTCCCTCTTGTTTTCCTTTTGGTTACAAGCTTTGAAGAGAATATGGTTATAACTTCTATTAAAAATTATATATGCATAATCATGCCTATAATAATACAGACATGCAAAACGCTTGAACACAGGAGTAGAACCATAGGTAGATTTTGAAATGCTTTGGAAAAATGGAAAACACCTGAGGCACTGGAGACTGGAACTCAGAAGGTAGCTGTGAGTCAGCATAAACATTTTCGGCCATGTGAGAAGTCTGAAGCGGAGGTAACTGGAGCATCTTTTATCTAGGGTGTGGTAGGCAAGTCTGCAACAGCCTGAGAGCCCCTCTGTAGGATGCCTTCCTGTTCAGTGCAGAAAAATGCAGAACATTTGAGCATTTGCTTTTTTGATCTCTTTGCTTTCCCATCTTGAATAAATGACAAGTAATCGGGCAAAGGAAACCTATATAAAAACTTTATACATGCTGGAAGAGAAACGAATGTAAAGCAAGCTGTGTTCCCACTCTTTCTTCTGTCTGAATACAGAATTTTCATGACTTACCCCAAGTTAATGGAAGAAGGAATTTTTTTTTCTTCCCCCAAAGGAGATACTTAGGAACACAACAGCAAAGAAAATCTCTCTCTCCTGGAGAGAGCCCGGAAGGATATACCATTCCAGAAGTCTCCAATTTAATAACATCAGGGCAGGGTAGAGTGTCTCCCACCGAGCAGAATGTAGAGACCAAAAGTCCATTAAGACCTCAGAGTGAAATCCACCGAGAAAAGCAGAAGAGTCAAGCGTAAGGATTCAGAAACAGACACATGTTGGTCTGTCAGTTGGGGCAATGGGAGTGAGGACAAGATAGAGACAGGAGTCGGGGGTGGCGTGAGAGGTGCTGGCCCTCTGGACGAGCATCCAGTGCCACGATGGGGTTGTAGCAGGCACGAGAAGCAGAGCACAGAAAGCCAGACACAAAAGAGCAGCAGAGAATGAGAGGTCACTTTACAGGAGCGCCAGTCAGTGTAGCCTAGAGACAATGAGCAGCTGAAACAGCATGGTGGACTTAGGAAATACGACACGGTTGCTGTGCACTGTGTGTGAATGAAGAACAAACACCCACGGATTCGATATACACTAGAATAGAAAACTCGGAGTTTTCTACAATTGATACTAATTTCTTTGGGGTTTGCTGCGCGCCAGTTTGAGATAGGTGAGGCGACTGGGACTTGAGTTATTTTGTGTTTAATAGGACACTATTCTTCCTCCAAAGTCACTTTTAATTTTCACACACTTTTTAAAGGATTAGTATTTTCAATTTTAAAAAGTTTTGTGTAAATATTTCTGTGCAAGTGAGTACAGGTGCAACTGGAGGCCAGTAGAGGGAGCTGAAACGCATTGAGAGGCGTTGAAGGCAGTTGTGAGATGCATGGCATGGGTGCTGGGAACGGAAGTTCAGGTCCTCTGCAAGAGGAGGGTATAAAGTCTTCACATCTGAGCCATCTCTACACTCTAGACACAATTTACTTATCTATAAATCAAAACAATTTATATGTGCACATAGTCTGTGTATGTGAGGGTGCATGTGTCAAGATGTGTGTGTGTGTGTGTGTGTGTGTGTGTGTGTGTGTGTGTAGGTCTGTGAAAAACTGTGTGCAGTTGAGTCTCTCCTTCTATTGCTCCAGAGTGGAACTCAGGCCTTCAGCCTTTGCAGCACACACCTTTACCTGCTGAGCTGTTCTTGCCTGTGTGTTTCAGTTGTATACATCCAGTAAGTAGAGTTCAACATTCAATCAGTTATGTCTCTTCCTTATCTGTTTCCAGATCTACAGCACAGAAACACTGAGAATGGGGAGGGGAAGCTTTGATGGTGTTGACTGCACTGTCTAGTATACTTTCTGTTCTGGGGTGTGAGCATCTGGATTGATTCTGAAATGTTTGATCTGAAATCTTGCCTGTGCTTTCTTTTGAAATTTAGAAAACTCTCTGAACAAACACCCTCCTTTGTGCCAATTGAAAACACAGCTCTCGTTCCACCAGGAATAAGAGAGAATGTATTTTGAGCCACATGAGTGGACCAAGGTTGCCCTGAATGACATGTTCTACCAAACAAGTGATTACATGAGCTTTTAATATTCTTGAGGAAAGAGAGTCGCTTAATCAAGGCATTTACAAAATATACTAGGGGACATATCCGGTAGATGGGTCACAACAGTTGGGGATGTCTCTGCTGTAGGTTTTGAATACTATCTGGTGATAACTTTAGCTTTTGAGTTGATGGAGCTTGTGGTCTGCTAAGACCTTATGGTAAAAACAATGTTAGAAGAAATGCAGAGGGGAATGATAAGTGGTAATCAAAGTGACGATAGCCTAAGATAATGTTGGCTCTGGATCTGCAACATCTCAACCCTCTACAATCATGGAAGTTCTAAACGGTCACTATCTGCAGAGTCCTCAGTGCAGCTGTGGCTCTGTCAGGGACCTTCAGCTACATTTGCTGCTGGTGGTCTCTTCTGGTATTGAGGATTGCTTAAAGGTGGGCTTCCACTCAGGTGGACCCTCCCTTGGCTCAGGTCTGCATCAAATGCCCTTGTTCCTCCCATCATTCAGACACTGTACCTTCTTCTTTATTCTAGCCTGAAACCCTCTTGTCGCGCAGAATCTAGAGGATCTACTTTCTTCACAGGGTTTCCGAGATGAAATTCTCAGAACTTATGGCTTCTGTCTGTTTCTATGACATTTGCAAAACACTGGGTGGAAGTTGGAAAGCATAAGGAAGCAGGCTTCTCTGATTATGTCCCTAATTCCTTCTCACTAACTCCAGCGCCAAAAGGATGGATGTAGCTCCTTTCTGCCATGTGAAAGGAATCCTGTGATATAAAAACTCTCACAGAGAGAAATAAGGCATGGACTAGTACATACCATCATGCCATAGATGTTCATTACATTTTTTCATTTATTTAATTGATTTTTAAAATTAGCTTACAAAGTATTGGGATTCATTATGGCATTTTCTTGCTCACATATATTGCATGCTGTTTTGTTTGCCTCTTCCCACTATCCATCCACATTCCCTCCTCCCCAGTCTGGGTTCTCAATATGTGGTTGTCTTACTGAGCCTGGCCTATTTTGCTTAACATAATAATTTCCAGTTCTACGTATATTCTTGCTAATGTTATGTATTCATTTCCCTTGAAATGAGTGAATAACAAATATTATGAGTTCAGTGAAACTTGTAAATAAACTCCTCTTAAAATATAAAAGAACCTTCATATATCTTACTCCTGATTAGATATACAAATGTATACATATATATATATATATACATATTTACACACATATCATTCATGCATCTGTAGAATTGTCACATTGTACATTTTTCCATAATTGGCTAATTACGCATGACTAGCCATATACTGCACAATGGGATATAAGTTCCTACATTTCTCTGAAGCACTCTTTTTTTTTTTTTTTGGTTGCTTGTAATACAAATACATGGCCATTTCGCATCTATTGCTTGATTCTCTGTCTTGTCTGTGGCATACTTTCTTTGCTGTCATTATGATTGTTTTTTTCCCAATTAGGTTGCCTCATTGCTATGTTTTTCTGTGTCTAGGTCTTCGCTATCCACAATTTTGTCTGTTTGTTTGTGTTTAGCTGTTACCACAGTGCCGATAACATGCACTCCTATCACCAGCTGCAGCTTTTTGTGTCCCAAACCAAGGTGCAGGGTATTTGATTACCTTATTCATGTCTTCACTTGGACCTCCCACAGCACACTGCAAGTCCTTCCTTCCAAAGAGGAGCTCTCAAGTTTTCCTTCATTCTCCTGGATAGCCCCTTAGAGTCCTTTCTAACACCAGTACTTGGCATTTTCCTATCTCTCTTTCTGACACAGGTCTCCTTCTACCTCTGTCTCTTCAACACTTCCCTCGTGAGGTGTCAAGTTTCTTTGATCTGGCTTTTCAGGTTCCCTATTTAATCCAAGTCTATCACTCCTAACCCACTACCTCATTGTATTTTTCCTTTAAACAAAGCCAACTTCATAGCACCAATCACATTTCTATGTTCACAGTTTTTAATGACATAATTTACCTTTGCTTATGTGTTCAAAGTATGATTGCTTCTAGATCAATGAGAGACTTACCAGGCAAAATGATTAATTATAACATTGAAACATAGGTGTGTTTCAATGGAGTGTCATACTTAGTATAAATATCTTGCTGCACATATCTATATATTTTGATAATATAAAAACTTGAAGTTTTAGATGAAAATGTAACATAGTTATCCCTAGAGAGCAATTATGTTCTGCTCTGGCAACAGGGAAGTTGTATCTACTGATGATCATGTAACCACGTGTTGCTCCTTTCTATCTCTTCATCAAGCAAGTACCTACTATTTTTTTTTTTATTTTATTAAATGTAACTGTATCCATTTGGCAATATAGGGACTGGTGGGTTTTTTTTTCTGTCTATTCTCTCAGTTCCATGAAAAAACTAAGGTTCAATATATGTTATAAACATATATGTATAAACATATATTATAAATATAAACCTGTATTATACCAGTAAGTGGTAAAAGCATAAGAGAGACAATGTTGTTCAGACTGTTGTCTGTTCTCAAGATTTGAGTCTTGTGAAAGCATTTTATACTCCTTTACTAAAATTCTGTGTTACAGATCAGAGTAAAGTAAGCCAAGTTGTGGAATAAGAGATGAACTCTGTCAATCTTATTATTGTCTCCACAGTCTGCAGCAGGTCACATTTTCTGTCTAGGGAATCTCTCTGAAGTAATGCTTCCCTTACGTACCTGTGTGCCTTACTTTGAAGTATGATTTAGTCAGGGAAATACATTTCTCAAATATGTGACTTACTTCCTCTATGTAAAAATTGCAACAAATTTTACATACACAATGTGAGAATTCAGTGAAAGCAAGTAGAAATACTTGGCCGTATCCTTAGACTTGTCGTAGTTTCATGCTAACAAAACAAAACACCATCAACCAAATCCTGACGGAGCAGCATGTCATCACAATGACATTTCCAAGCCTGATGCTACTGATAGGGGTTTTATTAGTTAATTAAATGTGTGCAAATTACATGCACTGTTGCGGATAATGTAGAAGAGGACATGCATGCTTCATTGGAGCTCAATTTCCTTTCTGGAAAATTATCACTGCATTAAATCACTTGACTTTCTAAAATAAGCCAACTGAACTTCTCTAATCTTATTCTGTATTCCAATCTACTTTACACCAGGGTTAGTTTAGTTCTTGCCATTTTTAAGATTTCTTTTTTGTAAAATTAAAGAAAAGAATTTGCTTCAAACAGCAGGTTTTTCATAACCAATAGCTCATTTTTTCCTTAGTATGATCAAAGTATAATTGGGACATTGAGAAGTATGAGCAATAATTTGTGTATATATTTATACACAAGCAAATAACTGTTCCATTTATGTAGCACTCTCATGATTTTTGCTCTCCTTTTTGGGTTTCCTTCAAATGAAATCAAGTCAACCAAGCAAACTCCTTTTCAACCTCCCAGTCTCTTTTCTAATTTATAATACCTTTACCCTTCCAATTATGAATTCTTTCAGTTATTCATTCCACAAATATTATAGAACTGTCTCTGAGATATAATGGGTTCTGTTCCTCATGTTGGGAATGTGCTGGTGATTACAAAAGAAACGATGTCCTAATGCTTGGAAGAACTTTTTATTATTTAAACTTTCAAGCTGAAAAATTTCATCATCACAAGACACACTGTGTTGCTTTGTTGATGTTGCAGTACTGGGAATTCGATGAAAAGATAACTGAACATGTGGGATCCTTAGTATTGTAGCTCTGGTTTAAAAACATTAACAAATACTTTGGCCTTCTTGAGGAATATCAGTAATTGTGTTGGCAGGTACCTTGATGCTGGAGATTAAAAATCACAAATAATAGCAAGAAATAATCCTCTTTCCTTCCTCTCTCTGTCTCTCTCTCTGTGTCTCTGTCTCTGTCTGTGTCTCTGTCTCTCTGTCTCTCTCTGTCTCTCTTTCTCTGTCTCCTGTCTGTCTCTGTCTCTCTCTGTCTGTTTCTGTCTCTCTCTCTCTCTCTCTCTCTCTCTCTCTCT